>JAPYYX010000031.1:0-181303 GCA_030522605.1 Cremastinae sp. B BG-2022a | reverse complement strand
CATTTCACTGATATTAATTACGGTTCAATAAAATTTTTTAGAGGGCCCCTCTTATGCGCCAACAATTTACGGCCCCTCGCGCAAGGAATACCTTAAAAAAAAATAAAAAACGAGTGTAAAATATTTCGTTCTTCTTCGACAGCCTTCCTCATCTGGCAGTATCGAGCAGTACACCTCCACCGTCCACTTCGCCGTTACCGGTTAAAATAAAGAGCGAGCCAATAAGTCCACCACGGGATCCTCACGGAGGCGGCGGAAACGGTATGACGAACGTAGCGCCAGGATCGTCGAGCAACCTTCATCACGCGAACCTCGGTGTTGGACAATCGTCGAGTAGCATCGTACAAACGTCTCATCATGTGTCGCACTCGGTGCCGCAAACGTTGAACCTGATATCGAGCAGACCAACGAGTAATCCGCCGCCTTCGCACTCGGGAAGTATTACGCCGACGAATTTGCCGTCGCCCGGTGGCGGAGGTAGCGGAGCCTCGAGCGGTGGTGTCGTCAATTCCGGCGACATGAGAACCAATCACGGGGCAGGCAATAATTCCGATTACGAGAGCGGACCTCCGATGAAACGCCCGAGACTCACCGAAGGCTGGACCAATTAATCCCGACTCTGCGAGGGCCTTCCTTTATAATTATCATTTCACCTTCTCGTTTTTTTTTTCTCGTTAAACGTTTTCTTTTTCTCTCGTACTCTGGAACAGTTGTCTCCCCGGAGACACCACGAACGAATTTTCCAACGAGACGGAGACGTTTTAAAAAAACAAAAAAATGAAAGAAACACGCAAAAAAAATGTATATACAACCGAGACCAAGTCTTGTCGTTGTCCTCGACCGTTGCGTCGATCAGGCCCAGTGGATCGAAATCAGATAAATATACGTGTATACATACGCTTAAAAGTGTATACAATAATGCAGAAAAATATATCCATTTGTATTCTGGATATAACGCTAAGAAAAGAGTGTTGAGGAGTATGATGAAAATGGAACATTTGTTTGATGAAAATAACGCGGTGCCATAATGTTGAAACTTTATATATATATATATAAATATAAATATATACACACATATATATGTATATGTTATATTATATATATATATTTTTCGTGTATATAATAAGGGGTGTTGTTTGTATATATACATGTCGGAAATTCATATGGTTTTCCTTTCCTTTTCTTTTTTTCTTTGTTTTTCGACGAGGCACGGGTGCAATTGAAATTCGCCGCGAAAAAATCGAGCAAAGTTATTCGAAACGAGATGATACAGAAGAAAAATGTATCCATGTTGTATACGTACGAAAAGAGAGAGAGAGAAAAAAAATGTAATTGTCGACCGATCATGCAACTTTTGAAGTACATGCGAATATACATTTACAGATATATATAAATATATAAGTAATTACGAATATATATTTATATATGTGTGTATGTATGTGTCTATACATACATATATATAAACATAACCGGAAGTGAGAGAGCTTCGTGCAAAACTCAGAGAACAGGAAAGGCTAGAGCGAAAGGATAGAAGTGAGATTTCCAAACTTACCGAGCGTTTTATTCGAGGATCGTTCACAGCAGCATAATCCGTTGATTAAAAACTTAAACTCATTCGATCGATCGAGACACGAACGAGGGTCGTTATAACTTCGTCCTGATAGATATAAAGGTACGAGTTGCGTCTCGACAATTTGTCAATATTCAAAATCCGGATTCAATCTTCGATGAGCAATCGATCTAGTCATTTAAAAGAAGAAGAAGAAGAAAAAAAGAATTCTAAATTAGTTGTTCGATTAGTCGTGCAATTTTAAATCGAATTACTCTTTTTTTTCATAATCGTAACGTTGTTTTTTTATTATTATTATTTTTGTGCTTTTTTCCTCTTTTAAATCTCGAAAGAAATCTCTCGCTGCGAAACGTTTTATCATATTTTTTATAATCTTTAAATTACTGTCTTATAGTTTATTCTTTCTCTTAAACAATCCGTGCTCCTGTATCGACTCGAGGAACAATTTATTATCGATGAACATAACGTTTTATCTAAGAGATACGCAAACGCGATGCTTCCCTTTTTTCCTCACGTTTCTGATTCTTTTTTTTATGTCTCAGAGCACGCACTCCGAGTGCGTGTCCGATCTGTGTGCGCGCGTGTGTGTGTTTTTTTTCTTTTATTAGCAAGAAAAAAATGAGAGAGTTGTGTTAACGGTATATGTCTGCTGGCCCGCATCAAAATCGTGTGGACAAAAAATTTTGCCGAAAAGATTCGATTGACACTAATGGAAAAAAAAAATTGAGAAAAAATTATAATGCGGCGTTCTGTGAGAACAAGATTCGAAATTAATATATTGAAAGATTATAAAAATTATATAAATATTATATATATGTATCTATGAAATAGTTTAGATAGATAAAGGATTTACGTAGCGTTGAATAGTACGAAAATTATAAACTCTCACTGAAATTCGTATGTTTATTATGTATATACATATATGTATGTATATATACATTGATTATATATATATATATACTTTGTTTGAAAGAGGATAGATACTTTTCAAAATTGTCGATACCGTGTTGGCGTCGATCAGAGGAGGGCAAGAAATTCAGAATAAAAACATTTGTTTCTTAACTCTTAGGTATTGAATTATGGTACGATCTAATCAGTAATCACGAAAATTTATTTGTTCCTCGATCGAAGATCGAAAGTTATCTATCCTGTGAAAAATTCAATGAAAACGAGAGAACGATATGCATGTATAAAAGTACAAGTATGCAAAAATACGTATAAACATTGAAAAGTCTCCGATGCACTGATTTTTTTTTTCGTTCGACGAGATACCGATATTAAACAGAATTGTTGAAAATTATTTTATACCCTTTGACGAGAAATTGGCCGGAATTTGAATTTCATCGATTTTGTCGGAGACGTTAAAAATTCATTGAAAATTCTCGGTGCTCGGAATGACTTTGAATGTGATACATTTTTAACAATGCATACTACCATATGTACACATTTTTCACGAGCATTTTGCACATTTGATATGAGAAATACGAAGAAATAAAAGAAAAATCTATATTTAGAAAATAAAACGAGGATGAAAAATTTTTGAAAAATTTGATCGAGCGTACCCGGGGATTTTGGAATATACGATTGCAGTGACCTAAAAAAAGATTTAAGGGGATGCACAGTTTTACAGATATAAATAGCAACATCTATGACCCTCGTATTTCAAAGATTCAGCGTATTCAATATTTTCGAACCAAGATGCTAGGGAAAATTTTTTAAGTCGATAGTGAGAAATAATAAATTTCTGAAGTATCGTACGAGGTCATGACATAAAATAATAAATTAAAAAATGAGAATAAAATAAACACAAAGTACTGGAGAAAATATTGTATATTAGGTAAAAATTTGCAAACTGTCAAGTTCGACGTAATATTTTCAATTTTGTTTTCGCTCACGTCGAGCGCCTCAAGAATAAGGGACTTTTAGTGAAAGTGAAGATAAATTGTACCAATGTATACACAGATTCGTATATTCGTTGAATTAATGTGACTTAATGTATCCTCGATGGATTTACACAGGTAAAGGAACAAATAGTGCCTGGCATCATTTTGTGGCCCTCCTCTTGTAACTTAAAGAAGAAAAAAAAATTCACACACACAAACACACTCACAAATGCAGAAAACGTTCGATGTGACAAAAGACACTTGCTCTGAGGAATGTTTATCGATAGGTCGTGATTTTTAACGATGTCACGTATCGATTGTAACGATGCGAGAGAAAACACGTCCAATCATGTGAAAAAAAAAGAAAATAGAAGAAAAACGTGAAGACCAAATAGTCTTGAGCGACGAGAAATTTGCTCGTACTTAGGAGTCACCGTTTTATCACGAAGTGCAATCTTTTAGGCGACACGAACTTTTTTTATCCAATTAAAAAGAAGCTGAAAGAAAATGAGGAAAAACGAAGAACCGAGGTTATAGGGGAAGGAGAGTATAAGAAAATTGTTATTTTTCATAAAAGAAGAAATGAAATTTCATATATTGAGAAGTGAAAAGCGAACGTATATTGATATCGTCATCCGTAGTTGAATTTTTCTAAAGTTGACATAAGATGGAAATAACGAGATTGCTCGATCGTGAATATCTTCAAAGCCAGTTCTCTCAGTATGGAAGCGAATTTTTCTCTCTTTTTTTTCTTCAAATTATATCAAATGTGCAGCGACTTCGAACGCATCGCCTAGCGTATTGAATCCTTATTGCTCCAACTGCTCTCAAAACGTAAAAACTTTCGATATTGCGATTCGACATGAAATTTTACACTCCCTTGAACCAGAACCAAAAATCCACGCCCACGGAAAATGCCTTTGACGTTTGAAGAAAAAAATTCGAAAGACAGAAAAATGAGAGAGACAACGCGCGAAAGCTTGGTAAAGAAAAAACAATTTTAACCGTACTTACAAAGTTTCGATCGATTCTCGAAACGAACGAAGTGATTTTATTTTGTGACATTGAAACTGGACGCACATATACAGGCACGAAAAATAAAAACAAATACGAGCAAGCAGTGACAATTGAAATAATGAATCGTTAACTCAGGAATGAAAGACGTAAAAAGAAGTAAATAAATTTAAAAAAATACGAAACAAATATAAAAAATATATATATACACAAACACACTGTGCACTTTTAAAGGAAAAGTTTTAACGTCGGTTACACAACTTGCTCCATCACGAATATACAATATAGTGATATAGAATTTAAGAACTATACGCAAATGAAGAATATATTACAAAGAAAATGAAAGAAATAACAAGAAAAAAAGCCAGAGAGTAAGAAAACATGCGTAAATGAACTCTTGAGGTGTACGTAGTTGACTCTAAATTTTTCGTACACACGACACATTAATCTATATTTTTTAATATGGACTACGTGTAAAAAAATTGACAATGGCGTGGTGACGATTTCGAGGCGAAGAATTGTGAAAAGGAGCAGTGAAAGATACGAAAATCATAAGAATTCCGATTCGAGTAATATTTTATTAAATTCGATCAAATCAATTATTTTGTTCTGAAAAAAAATCGTTAGTTTTGATTCGGTTGTACAAAATTATTTGTTTTATTTTAAAAATTTTTCGATTGAGAAATAACGTGAAAAAAGCAGAATATAAAATATATAAGAATAATTTTATTGATTCGATAAAATCGATTATACGTATTTTCAGTCAATCGTACAGAATTTCTCTTTTTTCTATTTATTCGAAATTAATATTTCTCGTTGCTACGTTAAAATGTAAAAGATATTCGAATGGAATATAAGAATTGAAGAAAATAATTGAAACTCGCAGGGACTGTTAAAGTTGTTGGAACGCTGTGAATGACATGGACCATCTTTAAAAAAAAGGAGCTTTATATTACTAGTAAATATTGTTCAGATAAGAGTGAAGGAGAGAAAGAGCGAGAATGAGTGCGAGCGAAAAAGTAAGAGAGATTCTATTGCATCTTTTGTATAGTAAAACATACGATTAATGAAATAATCCTGAAAAAAAGCTGTAACTAGCTTTGTAGACAGAATTATTGCAGAATAAAAAAAATTATATATCTGTATACACACACGAGTGTATATGTGGGAAACTGGCATGAAAACTGGAGTCATTTTTCGAAATATTTTCAGAACTGTCAAATTTACCAGTAATATCCTAAAGAAAAAAAAAATTTGGATAGAGAGAGAATTTTCAATTGTGACGATTTGGCTCGGTTGTCCTGTGAGTCTCCGACGAGGTGATGGAAGAAAAAAAGAGTAACCATAGATAAAATAGGATTTAAAGAAAATCATGAATTGTAATGCACAGCACGGTTAAGAATCGGTGTAAAAGATTAGCAAAGTGAGATTAATGATGTACGTACTAGCCACAACTGTTGTCACTGCAGATAAACCGATATAAAAAAAAAAGAAGAAAAACATATTGGAATAAAAAAAAAGAAGATTTAAATACTGGACATATCTTACCACGCCAAGGTAGCATCTCATTTACGGTCGAAGATAAAGGAGAGGAGGAAGAAATTATATATCGCCACATTAGCTATTACTGTACTGTTATCGAAGAGTCTCGAGAAACTCGAAAGGAAAATTGGCAATCTTTGAAAAATATATATTTTATATTTCGTCATGAAACGATGAATCTTGTAGAGAGAAAGGAACAATTGTTGTTAATGTCATATTTTTCCTCCACTTTTGAATCAAGTACGATGGAGAATTGGAACGAATTTTGGAGAGATGAGAGAAAATGAATACCAAGGAAATCGACTGTTCATACCTGATCGAGTTCACGAGACGCGCATTATGTGAAAACGAAATGAATAATTATTATAACGAGAAACAAATGAATAATTAAACAGCAAAAAATTTATTATCAACGTATATAAGGATATTAGTGTGTTGTAACATTGTACGATTTATTTGTATAATAGAGATTATAAAAGATCGTTAAATTGAAATGTTTTCACGAGATGGGAATGTCTGTACGCGCGTGTGTATTTTTTCGTGTGAATTGGGAGGTGAATTATAAAATTACGTGTGTTACAGTTGAGAATTCGTTGGTGAAAAAAAATAATAAGAAAAACGATTGTAAAATGTACGACGAGCTTACGTTAGACATCTCGAAATATTTCATCGAGTCGTTTCGTTATATCATTTTTTTTCAAAAATAAATTCAATCATGAGAAAAGGAAGAAAAATATATGAATAAAATTATGAAAGATTCTCGTGAGAGGATTTGCTGTTGAGTGTGATTGTATGCGAGCGTATTTTTCGAATCAAGACGAAAGAGAGGAAAAAACTAATTCATATAGTGCCATCGTAACATATTTTAATTAAACGAACAACTGCAACATGAAAATGAGCGGGAAAAAAAGAGAGGAAGATGTCAGCTGCGTTTCAAAGTTTCATTTCTCTTTCTTTTTTAACAAATAAAGAAAATAGTTGTTAGAAAATTTTAAGGAGAAAAAAAAGAAAAAAATTTGACGTACGTGTAGTTGCGATGTTGAAGACAAAGACTCGATTTATGTTCGTGAACAATTGTAATGTTCGCCGAGATACGTATATACATATATATTATTATTATATGTATATGATAACGGAGTGACACGATCGGTTGATTTCCTGCTAATCCGCTAATCTAAGCTGTTTTATCGAAAAAAAAAACAAGAAGAAAGAGACACGAAAAATTGTATTGATCGCGATTGAACGATTGAACTTTTTTCTTTCTTCCTTTTTTTTTAAATTCGCGGCAGCTTCGTTGCCCGATGACGTAACAAATTGTCTCATTTTGCGATTGACGGTGAGAAAGTGAGTACGGAGTGTCGTTGACGAAAAAAAAAACGAGAGAGAAACAGCTCGGACGTTGGTGACTCGTAACTTTGTGGAATCTCATGGATGAAAGCGAAGAAGGAAAACGCGAACATCTTGTTTAATCGTACATTTCATTTTGGTGCTCGATATGCTCTCCCTTTCCTCCCCTAGAATGAAAAAAAAAGTCCCCAACTATTACGAATAAACGTTACGTTTTTATGAATTACCGATTCTATATGGTAAAGATGATGAAAAAAAGTATGATGATATATATATTGCCTATCGTCGGTCAGTAAGATTAATTAAACGAGAAATTTAGCGATTAATGATTGTTATTTGATAATGCTCTATGTACATCACACACATATACGTTATATTACGAGAGTGAGAGAGAAAGAGAAAGGAAACAAGGAAAAAAAACAACACGAGAAAAAAAGCAGACTTGTAAACTCATCGCAATATGATTAATATTTCAGTGTATCAAGCATAATAATGCTATAATTATTATCATATGATGTTGCCCATAGAATACATTTTACTTGGTTTTTATATTTCGCAGTATGCATTTTATTTTGAACTTTTTGTCCATCGACCCTGTGTATATATTCGTAATTTTTTTTTAATGCAAACGATATTTCGAGGTTTCATTTTCATTAGCAGATTCAAATTTCTAAATTCATCGATTCTCGATATAGAATGGAACAAATTCTAATTATTCTGTGAATTTTTTGCGGAGATTTATTTTTTTTCAGTCAAGAGCGAAAATTTCTCAACGCTAATATTTATCTTCTTTTTTGCTGACGTACTTACCGATTCCCATAAAGATAATAATTGTAAAATGCACATGTAAATCTACATTTTGAATACGTTGTCACACGTTTGACATCCAAATTAAAGAAAGTAATTTTTATCAAAAAAGAATGAAACTTTAATTACGCACAATCCAAGTTCAACCCGAAAGCAAAATAATTTTTCCGACGTACTTTTTAACAAGTATTTTGTACTCCTGATTTCAAGAAATAACTCGGAATGCGGAACAGGATTGCGTGCAGGATCAATTGAAATTTTCCCAACCAAAATTTAATATTGAAATTTGTGACTAACCACGAGCAATCTCGTTCCGATAAAAATAAATTGTGTCACTCAAAATTGTTTGGAAGAAAGAAAAAAAAATTAATATTGTGATGGAGACGAAAATTTCGCCGTGGAGTATATGTCGTGTTATTGTCACTACAACGTCCATTAACAAATTTACGAATATAAGGAAAAAAGAAAAAGATAAAAATGCGTTCCCACGTCATTTGGAGGAAGACCCAATTTTTTATATTCATAAGTTTTAACGTGATATAAGTTGGTGGTATAATATATCGAAGAAAAAAAAATTGATAGAGAAAAAAAAGATTCGTACGCAGAGAGGGAATAATAAACGAATTTTGTCTTACGTGTAAAGGAATGAACACATCCCCGATCCTCTTGGTAGAATCGCCTTATTATCACGTGCCTCGATTAATATTTAAACTGTTCACCTGCTTATCTGTAATTTTTAATTAGTCTATGTAATGGATTCGTGTAAAATCGAGTTATTCTTTGTACTACTCTTGTAAATACATTCCAAAGAATTACTGTCCACCAATTTGCCGTGTGTGTTAATGTGTTCGTGATCCTTCTTAAAAGTTATTGTCTCCCCAATTTTTTTTCGATTTTCCACTACCCGCATGGTGTGAATATTCAAAGCTCATATTTTTTTGTAATCATCGTCTCAGGGAAGAAATAATGTTTTTTGGAGCATATTTGTCGTCTAATAGCCACTTGGTAAGTGCAGTAACATTCATACGAATTCGTAAATAAATACGAACCGTTTGTCGCGATTAGTTCCACTATTTGCCACCACATTTTGCGCACGCTTTGGCGCTCGTGTCGTGAAACTCGCTGAATTAGTTCTGCAATGGGCCACTAGACTTTCTGCAAGCTCCGGCGCTAGTGTCGCACGATTTTCGCATTTTCGGGTGTTAGTTTCGCAGTTCGCAGTCAACTTCCGTGCTTGGTGGCGCTTGAGTCGCGCCGGACTGAAATTGGCAAGTAGTTCCTTGATTTGCCACTAGGCTTTCTGCAAGTTGTGGCGCTAGTGTCGCGGGATTTTCGCATTTTTGACCTTTAGTTCCGTACTCTGCCACTGCAATCTAGCAGTGCTCGTGTCACGCGATTTTAAAATTGGCAAGTCGTTGCGCGATCCGCCACTAGACTCTCGAATGCGTGTCGCTAGTGTCGCTTGTTTTTCGAATTTTTGCAGATCAGTTCCGAACTCTGCCGCCAAAATCTGGCGTATGTGTGCACGATTGTCTCATCATCTTTACATTGTATTTTCGCTATCTGTCACTAGATCCTCTTGCAGGTCATGGCGCTAGTATCTCTGTCACATAAAATAATGTTCTACAGATTAGTGAATACTTTACATTTTGAACTGTCTAATCCCTGCAAAAATATATGTGAAAGGTTTAAATAACTGACTAACGAAACGTATACTTGATAAAAGTGATTTATTCATTTTTGTTTCGTTAAAAACCTAAATGTTGGAATGCGAGTAATCTACATGTGTGACGGGTATATTATGTAAAACTACATACTTACAATAACCTCTAGTCATAGCTACACCCTATGCCTTTTCTTTTTTCGATCAACGCCATATTGTTTTATATTTAATCTTTTTTTTGATAGACTCGTAATTATTTAATTCATAGAATACTAATATTTAGTGTCGGCAACGATACTCCGGCGTTGACTATCGGCACCGGTGCGTTTATACGTTCACATTCATATATTTTATTGTTTTTTCTTCTCTTCATTTCTCTGTAAAACTCCTCCACGATTACTTCAGTCATCTTAATCTGTCGTATTCAACATTCATATGTACTCCAATAATTTTTTTTTTATATTTACAAATATACAAAGCGATTCAATTCCCATCGTCGTGTCAATCCAATTTTCGTCTTTTCACTTTTATCGATCATATAACTTTCGATCTTAGAGAGGAAACAGGTGCTTTATATATAATTACATTATTTATCCCTGCATGGATAAATCCACGCGAGATTCATGTGTACTTTACATTCAGACTCTTCAATTTGATCCGTCGTTTTTCTACGAAAATCCAACTCTTCAAGGCAATCGTTCGTAATAAAAGTTTGCGTTAAAAAAATATTATAATAAACCGAGAAGAGCCTCAATTGCAAAAGACCATTGAAGAGTTAGCGAGCGATTGAAATAAACGTGGCCAGAAATGTCTGCACACACAATTTAAACGAGAAATATTTCAACAGACGAAAATTCACTTTCTTTCACTTTTTAAAAATTCTGATCCATAGAAAAGAGGACAAAAAATACTGTATTTTTGCTCTCAGTACTGAAGGAACTATCGAGACGAGACTGAAAAAAACAAACACACGTACGCTAGGGTGATTCGAAAAAAAAAACATGACAGTGATGTAGCGAAAAAAAATAAAATGGGGCTGAGGGAAAAAGCACAAGATTTGCAGCAATATGCATATATTGAACGTAAAGAAACGAAAAAAAAATCAAAGTACAATTCCGTTCCTCAACGGGACTGAACATTTGAATTGAAACAAGTCACAGGGCAGTATATTTTTATATCGTTGCGGATCATTTACGAATACGCGAAACGCAGCACCGGCTAAACGATAAACAAAAATGAAATACAGAGTTCTTAATTTAATCACTCGGTTGTATAATATCGCGTGCGCTTTTCTCTGTCATCTCCGGTTCATTCTCTTATGCGGATAAAATAACGCATATACAGTCGGGAAGTAAATTGAAGTTTGAGTCATCATCAGTGTCGCTAAGAAGCACAATCGCTAACCGCGCTCATAAATAATCGTCATTCAATGGAAGATCATTTTCATAAAGGCTTCGATATAAATCGAAATACACGAAATTCTCGTTCCTCGAGTAGTCACTATGAAAAAAATATATATATGTGTGTATGCTACTTCGTGAAGAATATACGCAATAATGTGTGAATAATTAAGAGGCTCATGAAAACGAAGCTCGTATACGTTAATCTCATAAATAACTTAGACGTATGCTTTGAACATAAATAATTGGTAAAAACGAAATTTTGGCCGTAACAGGTCGTCGCTGTCTCACTCTTAACTTTCTGAATTCTCACTTGACGCGTATCACTGCTTATCTTATATATTTACAACGCACAATTCAAAACTAGTTCTTGTCGTACCCTTTCGAATAAATTTTTTCTCGTCGATTATAAAAATCGGTGTCCAAGCTCTCGGTCCGTTCGGACACGCTCGTCGACTTTCCTTCGTTGAAAACTTTGATCGTAGAGAAAAGGTTACTGGAACCTTGAACGAAAGTTTCAACGCCGCGAGAATATTCTTTTGAATGCAAAGCCTCGATTTGTCACCCGATCCGATCACCTGGACTAAAAAACGCGTCAAACGCGCAAATTTTTCGCACAAAGTCGAGAACGCTCTTAACACGTGTTTTCTCTTACTCGGATCAACGATAAGAGCACACAGATATTCGCGAGGTCTGTCGCGAAAAAGAGAAGGCGGATCGAATATTCACGTTGCACTCGAGCGATCGCTATTAGCACCATTATCGGAATTTTTTCCCGCAGAATCGTTGCTGGGCTCGACGTTGCTCTTCTCCTCGGTACGCGGCCTCTTGGAGTCCTTGTGCGAGTGACTCGAACCCGAGCTCGATTTGCGTTTGTGACTGGAGCTCGATGAGCGCGATCTTCCGGACTCATCTTTGTGCTGATGATGACTGTCCGGTGAACTCTTGTGATTGTTTTTCTCCGTACTGCGATGACGCTCGTGTTTCCTCTTCTCGGTCTTGCGCTCGCCGGAGTCCTTCGTCGAGCTCCTGTTTTCAGCGCTGTCCTTCCTGACGCTCGACGAGGAACCGCGCTCGTTCTTCGATGTACTTTCTCTCGTCTTGTCGTTCACGTCGTTGTGTCTCCGTCTCTTGTGCTCGCGTCGTTCCCGGTCTCGATCTCTCCTCTCCTTGTGACGATGTTCCCTCGTCTCCTTGTCCTCGCGACCGCTGCTGCTGCTGCTACTGTTGCTGTGTTTGCGCTGGGAATCCCCGGTGCCGCGTCGTTCCGTTGACTTTGGAGATTTTTCGTCGACCCTGCTCAAAGAACGATCTCGACTCGTCGGGGACGACGAATCGGTCCTCGCCTCGACGTCCCCATTCGCGATGCTCTTCATCGTTTCGATCTCCTTGCTCGTATTCTCATCGACCTCGAGGGACTTTTGATCCGTGTTCTTCGCTCGCTCCCTCGCTTCCTCCTCTGCCATTTCCATCAACGCCTTCACGGCGTTCTCCGTCGCGCATTCGATCTTCGAGGTGAACGCCGCGATCGTTTCCTTCTCCAATAACACACGATATTTATCCAGGACACCAGTTTTGCTGTTGGAGATTTGTCGCGCTATGACCTCGCACTCGTCGCGTATTCTTCGGAGAACTTCTTTCGATGCATCGGAAACACCGAAACGAAGCGATTGACACACTTCCTCGACGTCGGTTTTGGATTTGTATATTGCTATTTCCAAGGCTTTGTCAACTACCTCGGTAGCGTAGACCTTTCCAGCTTCCTGTCTCGATCGCATTATCTCCTCGTCGATCGTGATTCGCTGAGGTTTCACATCTTCGGAAGATTCAACAACAGAGTTCAAAGTATCATCTGGAATTTCAAGCTTGACTGGTTGAGTTTCGGTCGGAAGTACACTTTCGGTCGTTGATTCCTGTAAGGAAATACCTGGTGACGTGGGTTCCTCTTTTTTCGGTGTGCAAGGAATCTCGCTAGTGCTGAAACGTCTTTGAGAGTCGATTTTCGTTGACTCGCTGGTTATACCATCGTGAGAATACTTTTTCTTCTCGTGATTACTACTCGTGATGCTGCGATGACCGCTTGACGACTTTCGGCTCGAGCGATGTCGATCGTCGTGACTCTTTTTGCTTCCAGATCTTCTCTCGTCGCTCTCGCGACGTTTGTGACTCAACGACTCCGAGCTGCTTTTCTTCTCGGTGTCGGTTATACTTTCAGTACGATTTCCACTAATTCGACGTTCATCTTTTCTCTTGCTGACGTCGGTCTGTCTTGCACGATCCCGATTCTTGTGTTCCTCTTTTCTCTTCCGCCCGTGATGATCTGATTTTTTTAAATTACCCTGATACTCGGCGGCACGCTCCTTGGCTTTCTTCTCCTCCATGTGCTGTCGATCGGTGTTCTCTTTTTGCTCGTCGGACGTTAACACCCCATCGGCATCCTTCTTCTCTTCGAAGTGATGAGAAGTCTCGTTGACGCTTCGACTGTGCCGAATATTTACATTTGCTGGTGTATCAGGATAATATTGTTTCAGACGAACGTGCCAGGCTATACTGGACACTGCCGATATCGTACGAAACTGGTGAATTATATTCCTCGGTAAGAAATATATATCATTGTCGTAAAGGTTTATACGCGCGTAACGTACACCCTGTCTGCGTAACTGATTCAGTTTCGCATCTTCGATCCACTGGACGCACTGGGATATTGGTGGCTCGTGAAGATCCAGCTGTAACTTCTCAACGAGTTCGGGAAAATCCCCAGCATAAAATGCAACCACGTCCTTCGTTATCCTATTGTATTCGGACGGCTGGCCAGCGTGTATTGCTTTCAAAACTCCAACTGCCGCGGTCGTCATGCGATCCAAGCCGTGGCCAACGTGATCCGCGTGAGCTCTCGTACGATCTTCGAACATGTACTCGCGAGCCTCGCTCAGTCTCGGCAGGTATTGCAAATTCCTTAGCTCATTTATTCCAGTGCGACGTCGTTTGCACGGACTCTTGTTTATGTCGGCTGTTGGAACAAGCTGCTCACCCGGCCTTATCCATAATATCGGACCGTCGTTTGATTCCTCCGGCGTATCCATTTTCACCACGGACAATGGTCCCCACGGCATTGTCTGTTGAACAATATTTTGATTATAATTTTTCTTGCAGATATTATTTTGCATATTTAGTTTTTAAAGAGATACTTTGTTCGTTTGGATAATTATGTGAAAATTCAGATACACACATTTCAGATATTTAACTCGTGAAATATTTGTTGAGTTATCGATAAAAAAAAGTATCTCCTTTCGATTCTTAGTGACTGAAAACTTACCATTCTGAGGAACGGATCCTCCTCGAGTCTTCGAAGAAGATCGGGAAAGTATCCACCAACTTCTTCGTGTACCGTACCTACAAGGCTGATTTGATGCAACGGACCGTATCTGACTGTTCCGTTGTTGTAAGACTTGCAAACTTGCTCCTTGTACTGGAGCATCGTTGTCGTCTCTATGTCGCTGTTACGACCCAAAACTCCATTTTTCACCGTCAACGTAGGATAATTGTGAGCCATGTGGTCGAGAAGATCCGGCAAATAAGCGGCCGCGTTGTGCACTATTCCCATCACATGATAAGCATTGCCGTTTTCATCTTCACCGAAAACCACCTGAAAAAAATATAAGATAACAGTTTTTTAAATTCCCACGATGTAATCATAATTTTTTACTTGTTTCTATATAATTTACGATAATACAATACCTTGAAGTACTCTTGTGCCAATTCCTCAATCTGTTCTTTCGACAATACCGAGATCTCGTCCTGATACATGTGCACAACAGTCGCTCCACCATTCGGATAAGTCTCTATGTGTATAAATTTTTTGTACTTGAGATGTTCCAATTGTTCAAATCTTATATTCTCATTGGTGTGCAATGTCTTGATATTTTTCGTTCCCAAATTCAATCGAAGATTTTCGCTGTTTGATTTTGGGAAGGTCCCGGTAATCTGCTTGTGCTGTTGAAGAAGGTGCGACGTACGATCCCGCTTGCACTGAACGCCGATACTTGCTCTTTTGATTTTACTCCTTTTGTAGCAACGAGAACAGTGACGTCTATCACCGTGCTCTTTTCCACGCTTTTCACTCGACGAAGTTATTGCCGCTGACAGTTTTTGTGTATTCTCGCTCGTAGGCGTTCCAACAGTCGCGGTGGTGATTCCCGTCACTCCCGAATCGTCTTGTGATTTAGCAGATTCAATCTCCATCGAAGTTTCCATCTTTTTTACATTTGCCAAGCCTGTGGCAGGTCGCGTGTCTTCAATCGTCATTTTTTCGTCTGAGTTTGAATTCGAAATTGATTCAATTTTCACAGGAATCTCCTTCTCATTCTTTTCACCATTACACTCGCAATTTTTATCTTCATTGCTGGTACTCGTTACGCAAGGTTCTTCCTTTATATCGATCCTGGCCAATTCCACTCTGCTGTCCTCAGGACTTTTAGATTCACAACTCTTGGTTGATATTTTGCTCTCTGTGGTACTCGTTAAAGTGGAGCGGCCATCATCAGGACTGATCGGTACTCGAGGTGGATAGTCAGGACTTCTGGGACTGCTCATGATTCCGCTATTGCTTCTTGGACTCTCTCCCAACTGCGGTATCTTACTCGATACGTTCCCACATTTTTCCATATTTGATTGAAGCACGTGTACATTCTTTTCTACACATTTTTCAGTATTGCTTCCCATGCTAGACTGCAAAAAAAGTTTCACACATTTTTATATTATTGTCAAAGTTCTATTTTTAACTTATTATCATTCGCTTATTTTTTAAGAATGACTAACCTGAACAGATGGGTTAGAAGATTCCATGAGTATCATCGAAGCCTTTGCTGTTGACTCATCTGTTAAAATTGTGCAAGAAATACTTTTTATATTTTTGATCAGGAAAAGGTTGTGTAATTTTCGAAATTGATGTTTTTATGCATTTAAAAATTAAACAACACTCTTATTAAATATTCTCATCAACAATTAACTTCATTCTCAGAATTTTATACTGTCTGATTTGTATTAACGAATAAAAATGATTTTTAGAGCAGCCTCACGTTCCTATTTTTTTTGCCCCTCAGCCTGACCCACAAAACACCATTACAATCACTTTTCTAGAAATTTTTCGAAAATAATATTGACTCGATATTCGTCAATTGCCCGAGATATAAAATCACTAACCGAAATGGTAACAACTCAAAGGGAAATGTAAAAAATTGGTATGTTTTGATTCACCTTCGTGCTCGCAGGACAGATGAGGCAAATCGCTCGCGTCTTTACCGCGAATGTGAACGTTTTGCGTGTTGCTCGGCACAACTGGCGAATCCTCGTGTCTTTTTGTTTTCACATCACTGGGAACAATGTTGAATGTTTTATCATCGACGTTTTCATAATTCTCGTGCATTGTCGAAAATGCAGTAGCGTCTTTTATTATTGACGTCTCGTTGTTGATTCGTGATAAACTCGTTAACGATGACGCTGTTACGAGAATCGTGGGCGTCCCGCTGGGCGTCTTGAAATTTTCTTTGCCGTAATCATGAATTTCGTTGTTGATCAACGGTTTATCACTGCTCGTAACAACATCGCGTGAATCTCGTCTCACTGAGTCTGTTACCGATGCGAAACGACACTCGATTACTTTGCTGTTGTCACTATTGACATCGTTACACTCGTTTGACACGTTCCTCGCACTACTACCGGTTGCCATCTTGATTTCCTTCGTCTACTCCGCGACATTGTTCCCCCCCTTCACGCCCCCTCGAGCGTCCATACGCCATCACGCTCGCGTAGAAAACGATACTACGAGTAACACGATTGGTCCTGCAACGATGCCTTTTTCATGACTCGAACGCATAGTCATTGGTCCATCAAGAGATAGGAGTAGGAGTTGCGCCCAGTCGACGGCGATGTACCATCGGAACTAAAATTCTGCTGAGCAACTTTTTCCTCTGTAGCCCGTAGCACGAATGTTTTCGATTCATTTTTATCTCTACAACTACATGGTAAACGGCACGTACCGTGCCTATTTCTTTTTTTTTCCCTCATTCTTTTTCATCGTTGAGCGCACACGAACGAAACAATGCACCTCTGCGTATCAATATGTACTTTATTTTTTGTGTTCACACGAGTCAGGAGTATTTCATAATGACAAAATATTGGATTTACTCGTTGCATAACAAATCTCTTGGAAAATAACGGTATAGCTTTCACCGGTTGAAAAACTTAACATACAAAACAGTACGAGCTTTGCTCTCTATGCACTACGAACTTTCTTCGGAGATATGACAAGAATATATTTGTATCAATCTATTTATTGAATATACTTAACACGGTAGTCGGAGACCAAAATTCAAATCCGACCAACACAAATGTGATACATTTACCGGTCAGACTCCTCTTCTTCTCTTCTCACTTCTCGATTAATAAATTAATTAATTATTACGAAGCTACTGTAACTAAAAATTACTTAAAGTCCTACGGCTGAAAATTAATAAAACTATATACATTGATTCGCTTATTAGCTAACGCACTCAAAGAACATATTTATGCTCTGCTTCTCTTTAGTTTTGCTATTTTTCCTGGCGTTTCCATTTGTATTAGGTACATGGTTCGGATCCTGAGCATTTTAAGGTCTATGTCAGTTTAAAAGGTTGAGATACGAACGAGAAATACAAGTTTGCCAATGGGAAATAGACAAAAATAATTTTGGCAGCCATGATCTCTGCATAAATTAAAAGCTTTTTTTTCTTGTTAAAATGGATCAAACGTTTTTTTCCTCTTCCATCCTGATGTACAAGAGGCACACAAGTTATTTTTTGAAATATATTGTGCAGTAAGGATCTCATTTTTTCTATGTTCTATTTCTAATTATATCACACGCCAAATTCAGTAAAATTGTATCAGTCAGGCACAAAATTTGTAATGTTAACTCATAACGTTTTCCGCGAGTAACAAACGAAAAATATTTCAAACAAGGATACAATTGCAAAATTTTTGAAAACATAAATGTGATTTACAATCCAATATGATATATAACTCGATTCAGTAATTTGCCACCACAGATTCTAAACAATCATTGTTATTGAGTGCTATCGCTGGTGAATATTTTTTTCATTTTCTCTCCCTCATTGATATAGCCTACAGTTCAGTCTAAATTTTCTGTTTCCCTTCCATGAGAGAACATCGTTTCTTAGGAGAAAATGTTGTCTAACCAAATGAGGCGGTTTTATGATTTTTTTAGGTTTTTATATTCCTTTTATAAATTTGAATACGTTTTTTTTCCTTTCATTACCAAATGATGCGACATCATTCGAGGAATTAAATTCTTCAAAGGTGATAATAGCAATCAATGATATATCGGCACTGATCGTAAATTACTTTCGCGAAAGACGTTTCCTTTACTCGACATGAAATTTTTATACGTTTGACTCGACAATTTTATACGCGGCGAATTTTCGAAAATTTCGTAATCCATTAAATTAATTCTATCAGACGATTAAATATCATTATCACAACTGAGGCGTTGACCCTCAAGTACTCGGAGCATCAGGGAGCTTGCTACCAACAAATTTTTCAATAATCAGGCTCTTGGTCAATTCGTAATGAAAGTATGAACTCGCGAGACAATCTCTCAGAAAGTTGCGAAAACATTGGATTTCCGAGTCACAGAAAAGCTAATCCGAGAATTCGATCACATTATTACGTATACGCGTACCGTGGTTAAAAAAAATCTATACATATGAACAAAAACGTCAAAATTTGTCGGCTATTTTGGTGTTATGTTAATTTCTATGTTTTTCTCACTTCATACCATCTGTATGTCGGTGTTAACAATTCTCGCGCACCTCCCTCCACTTCACGTAATTATAAGTATACTCGAAGGCAATTTTCTCCCTCTCAAACCATTGATATCGTAACGTTGATGGAGAGATTGCCATTATCGGCAAAACGTCGAGCTATTGAAGTGTCGAACACAAGGCAGTCCGAAGCAAATATCGCCCCGCAAACACCTTCGTGAATGGAACGAGGCATCGCCTCCCAAGTCAGTCGCCGGCGATTCGAATTGAGTTCCAATCTGCGATTGTGAAAAAATGCAACATGAATAAGCAATACAATTTTACTCTCCGCGTGTGATCATAAAAAAAAAACTTTCTCTGACCTGTAAGCAAAATTTTCTGCTTGTTTTCGCGATCCAATCAGCTGCGCGATAGCAAAAAATTGTTGATGGCCGTCATACTTTTCTTGTTTTTCCAGCACAAGCATGAAATGGTGACCGAAACACGACTGCATCATTACCCAGTCAACTGCTCCTGGCAGATTTATGTCGGTTGCCAAGAAAACTATGTCCTCACCTAATCAAGCAATATTTTTATTTTAAAAAATAAACAAGAATTTGCTATACAGTCTTAATGAGGTCATGTTGGTATTGCCAAATTAATTTTGAGAAAATATGTCGAGAATTACGTCATAAATCGTCCGGCAAAATTTACATATTCATAAATTGATGTTTTTGAGTAATCAATATGAAACTCGTTTTTTTTTACTTTTTTACGCAATATTAATTGAATGAATCTGCAATCAATTTCAATTTCAGATTTTTTCAAGTAATTTTCAAGGTTACACAACCTCTTAAAAGATTCATATGACAATATTAGTCATAATTCAGCAAATGGATGAAAAAAATTTTGTCTTACCCTGAAGAGTTGTGATGCTCTTGTGACTCATGACAAGATGAGGCATGACTTCTTCCAGGGAGCCTTGCCATTTGCATGAGACACCAGGACATGGACAACTGTAAGGACGGAATTCACAAGCATCTTCGTGGTCAGGCTTCTCTATGTGGACCATTGTGAGTGTGCAACCACTGGTAGAATATTTGCAGGGAAACATCACATTACTCGCGACTTTCTCCATCGCCAGATTACGTATATTGCCTGCAGAAAAATGCATAAATAAAACACATTGAATAAGGCTCAATCTAATTTAATATTTTTGTGTTGTCAACATAAGAAATTGTATTTGAGAAACATATTGTTTGAACAATAATGAAATTAGATCTAGAAAATTTATTGTTACTCCGTTAAAACATGATGAAATTATTTTTAGATGTATATATTAATCATTGTTTACTTATAACAAGTTTTCCACTTGATGCATCAAAATGAACCTGAAATTTTTTTTTACAAACAATTCAAATGACTGTAACTCACCTAATGGACCACGACAGGTTGGACAGCAACTTAATTTTGGTCTGCAGTTGCTGCACACCAAATGGCCACTCTGACATTGTAAAATAGGTGGTAAGACATATTCGAAGCAAACGGGACACTCAAACAGACTGGCGAGATCAGTTGAGCTGCTGGATGCAGAAACCGCAGTGGTCGCGTTGCTGGTTACGCCTCTGCCACGTTTTCCCAAACTGATATTGAGCTGGGCCATTTTGGTAAAGGATTTTTATCTTGTGTCAGAATTGAATCAATGACAACGTTGTGACGATTATCTTCAAATCCAAGTAGATCACAGGTGCCCAACTAAGTCATCTTATAAATTCTGCACAGTCTGACTGTAAAGAAAACGTATTTTTTATTATGTTCACAATCAATGAAAAACAAACGACTATGACGTTAAAAAATCATTTTTCGACGTGGAAGTCATAAAAAAAAGTAACATAAACTCAGACACTGACCTTCGGGCTTTTTTCGCACGCTATCGACGAAAATTTACCAGGCGAACGTCAAAGTGCTATTTTATAGTAGCCCCCTTCGATATTACGGAGGAGGTTCATTAAATTACAGGAAGAGGTTAAAAAACTTCGAGATGCTTGAGGCATTCGATTTTTTATCGAAGAGGAAAGAAAACAGCAACGAACGTGAGTAACATACTCTGTGACAGCGAAAACTAAATTTTTTTAAACTTCGATACACGTGCGTCTCCTGTACGCACGATCACAACCGTACGATGATGAATTAATGATGAAAACAGTACTTGTCGTGAAAACGACAAAACTTATCGCGTAACATTTTTCAATCTAGCTCAAAAACGAAACGTACGTTTTTTTCCACAGTGTTTCCACGTTCATGTCTTTGTTTTGATCGTGATGCTTCGTCGTTGAAAATTTCCGTTAAATCTAAATCAAGGAGACTCTCCGACAGAAGTCATAACTGTGCGAGACCTTCAGTGACAGAACTTTTAGCATTACTTCGACAAAATATGTATATATCTATATTTTTCAGTTTCAACACACACATATATGCACAAATAGACCACTCGCGCTCTCGTCGTTACGAAAGTTTCATCGAATGGATGGACAGATTGAGAATTTGAAAGAAAATTGACGCGTTGGAAGAACAGACGGCGTTCGAACGTGATCGTTTGATCTCCGTGTTGAACGAAACAATATCATCTGTATACACGATATTGGGCTACTCCGTCACGGCGGCCATAATTGAAATTTCTTTTGGGGTGATGGGTTGGGCTAGCCTTGCTGTGTATACGACACGCTTTGATGTGTAGGACAGGAGGCGAACGCAGCGCCCTCAAGTGTCGAATTTTGAAAGCACTTTTCTTATCAAATTTAGCCGGTATATTTGAAAAATTCTTACTCCAAAATTTGTCTTACTGAACTCCTTGTTCAGAAAGCATCGACTCGATATCATTCGATTCGTTGTGATCTACCATTTTAGCCAGCTGTAATATTTACGTACGCCTTCGATGTCAAAATATTTACTTGTCGAATCTAACCTTTTTTTTGATTCATATCAACGAATTCAGAAGAGTAGAATTCGTTGGTCATATATAAGGTGATGTTCAAGTCCTATGAGTGGGAGACAAATGAATTTATATGTTACAAAAATTATAATTTTCTGTTGAATAGCAACATTTAATTCGTCTTGTCGAAAATTCTTATTCAACCGAGAAAAACGTGCTGCCGAATTGTTACCGATCGAATCACTTCATCACGTTGAAATATTTTTATTTTTCTCCATATTGAGAAGGCATCGAGTGAAGAGTATTTCATTCTTTATTATAATTAAAATATACACTGTGTCATGGGTGAAACAAGCGAACAGTAATGAATAGTAACAAAATATTTGTATAGTTTCTTTTCACTTCTTATGTCGTTTCTTTTTTTTTTCTTCTCCATCATCTCACATATATAAACCATCACTCGACAATATCCTGACGGATCTCGCATACTTTCCCTATGTGGTACGTATGTACATGTACAACGTGTGTATGTTACATCCTGATAATTAAATATATCTTTCTATGTTTCATTTTGTTTTTTTCTCGTGTCTGCTATTCGTTCGGCCAATCCGTGTATACATAGTATACATGCGATATGACATAAGGACGGTCAGCTGTGGAAAAGCAAACATTTCTCGATTCATGATTGATCGTCCAGATGACTAAACATCTATTTACTTTTTTTTTACTCCCTCGCGCGCTTATACTTTTCCTTGTTCGTAAGGTCAGAGCTTTGGTCCATCCGTACTTGCGTTCTCGCGTACGGGATTATCGGAAGTTTAGAGCTGTTTCAGCCTTGAAAAAAATATATAATTTAGATATACGTATATAATATATATATAATTTTCTTTTATCGTCCTTCCGCCGTTATTATTTTTTTTTTAATTCATTTTCGCAATTCTCACAAATTCTGGCACACTCGTGTGTTCGTACGCGTGCAACTCTGATTCATGACCTTTCTCGCTTACTTAAACTTCATCTTGCTATGTACTTTCCGATAAGCTCAACGATCGGATTCGATAAATTCATTTCTCAGGTTGGGAAGATTGGTCCACCGCGCTCGTTAGCGCGTCTCGCCAATATAATACAACGCTAAACTCCTAAGCAGTCTTTTCAGCGATAAAAAATAGCAAGTAAGTGAATTTACATTAACTCGCCTTGATATATTCGCACGCTGACACGCACAACAATTTTTCCCCGCTCGTTTGGGCTATTCTTTGTTCATTACCGTATAAAGCATTCTCTTCTTCCCACCAATTTGTTCTCTTAAAATGGTTTCTTTTTTTCGCGAGGTACACCTTATCGTCAATTTCGGTCCAACTTTCATCCTCGTAGGCTTTGTCCTAGGCCCGTTTCGGGCACAAGAAATATTAATCTTTCTTTCTTCCTTTCTTTCTCTCTCTCGCTCTATCTTTCTCTCACTTTAGCTGCTCTTATTACGACACCCTAATAAGCTTATATTTTAATTATAAATATCTCTTCTTTCAAATAATTATTTTCACTTTTTTTGTTGTTTTTGTAATTCATATTATATCTAAACCATTATTAAACGCACTGGCGCATGCATATATGTGAATAATTCAACATTCGCCACATCTAGTCTCGAGAAACAAAATTGAAAAAAAGAAATGAAATCGCATAGAAATAAAAGTTGTGCACACGCATTATCAAGGCACGGTTATGTACCGTATTATACTCGCTCTTCAATTATTTCGAAGTATGTACACGCGCAAATTGCAATAAGCGATGCAGGAAGAAAATAAACATGCGCGTACATTTAACGGGAAGTCTTGGTCATTTGATTCGAGAATTGAGAGCTCTTTCGCATATTATGTAAATCAATCGTAGTCTATGGATTAACAATGTTTTTTTTTTATATATTTGTATATATATATATATAGATGTGTGTGTGTGTTTATTTGCAATTACGACAAACGAAAAAATGAAGGAAATTTCGCCGGTGAATCCCCGTGTCGTATTGTCGGCGATGAATTTTGAAACAACGAAATCGAAGAGAAAATTGCTACGAGATTGAATGTGACGCAGGAATAAAAGGTAAATTATACGATTTGAATATTTGCTTTTCGATGCCAATTAAGTAAACGGGCTCACGGGTTTGAATGACAATGCATGCGTTTTTTTTTAAAAGGAGAATGACAATGTAATTGACAGTTGGTCAAAGGTCTCCTGGCACTTTGTAAAAATCATCCTTGTACATTGATCCTAACGAGAAAACTTTCGATTGGTCTGTTCTTCCGAAAATAATGTACTCCAGTACCTCGGCACACTCGAACGCGTTAGCTTAATTGACGTTAACATTTTTCAAAAGGCTTTTAAGCATTGTTTTCTTTACATTTATATATGCGTATACCAAGGAACTTGGATACCCGTTAATAATTTTATAACACAACCTTCCAATGCGTCCTGCGACATAGATTGTGATCAATGGGGTTTTTGTATCCCAACTCTCCAACTATTATTAAATTATTACACGTATAAGCTAGTATTACAAATTATTAAATATAAGGAGAAAACATAAAAAAGAGAAGAAAAAATGAAACAATATTCAAAGTAGTGAGAGGAAGAATCGCGAAAGTATGTGATGTTGCTAACCGGAGTTTATGTGTCTTCTCTTTTCTCTCTCTCTCTCTCTATCTTTCTCACGATTTCTTATTCCTTATTGAGATAATTCTTATTTCTCGCTTTTCCTCGTGAATCTAAGATTTCTCACTCGCGCTTTATCATGCTCTCTTTCACTTTCTCACTCTTCTTTTACTTCTCTTTCTCTCGAGTAATCCGTTGTTTTCACGTGCACATTGAGGATTACGAAATCCGACGATTAACAGAGAACTCTAGTAGGGTTGATGTCTCTGAAAGGGACGGGGTCCGGGTCCGTTTCCGCGCGGTTTGTTCGGTCCCATGTAAACCTGTCCGTACTGGATATAACCGTCGCCCAGAGGAAGGCTCGGATCTTCGTGGTATCTGAACGAATTATAGTCAAAATTCGAAGACGAGTCATTGTAACCACCGTGATAATCGTTCGGCTCGTGGATGTATCCGTAACCACCGCCGTAGCCGTAACCATAACCAGGTCCCCAGAAGCCAGGACGATTCGCTTCCGGATTTACTTTAACCTTTTTCACAGCAACTTCCCGGCCGTTGATCGTCTGTTTCGGCGTCTTCAGCAATTTGTAGACAACGTCGCGCGAATCGAACGTTATAAAGCAGAAGCCCTTGCGCTGATTTTTTATCTTGTCGAAAGGCGCTTGGAGCTCGACGATTGTTCCGTACTGACTGAAATAATTCTTGATGTCGTCATCGGTGATGTCCGGCGTCAAACCGCCGACGAAGATCTTTCCGTACTGGGCCTTCTTGCTCACGCGCTTCGGATCAACCTGCGAATAAAATTTCAAAAATTGTTACTTTACATTTCATCGTACATAATTTTAAAAATTATTCTGACTTTATTCAGGGACTGATCGGATTGCAAAGATGAGCTGATATCTACTTTTCCATCGTTACAACCTTTTCTTGGAAATGGTAAGTGAAAACTTGTTTTCCTGTAGATTATGATTGGAATGTAGTATGTTGACACAATCTGGAGTATACTTGTATCAATATCAACATCAAACATCAAATATTTAACATGTACACAAAAAATGTTGCTGACAAATAAATGAATGAAAGAACGGTTAGTAACAGATGTAAAAGAATTATTTCTGGCTTTCTAAATATTCTCAATTAGAATTTACGAAACAGATTTTACTCCAACAAAACATTACTTCTATTTATTTGTCAATCATCAAGATTTTCATCAAAATAAACCTTGCGAACCAAAATATGATTGAAAATACATTAAAAAAGTTGTCAAAGAATTCGCATCTAAGAACTTCCACACCTTCCTTCTGAACGATCTCGAATTTCTATACGAAACAGTAATTTATAAAAAAAAAATTAAAAAAGAGGATTGTGTATGAGGATAAGTCTGGCAAGTGAAGATCGTGCGGACTCAACGCCAATTCCAAAGTTGAGCGGCGGAGAGCCCGCGAGAGTCGGTACGAAGATATCGCGATAATTCGGCATTTCTCTGAGAGTGTGTACGAGGGAGCTTGTTCCGCGTAGACTCTCGCACACGCTCGCGGTGAGACGAGAATGCAGAGAGACGAGAAAGGGTGAGGAATAAGAGAGAGAAAGAGACAGACGGCGAGAGAGAGAAAGAGACAGAGTCGAAAGAAGGGGAGGGGCGAGTGAAAGACAGGGAAAGAAGTCGGTATGCGTTCACGGTTGAACGTGCGCGAGTGCGCGAGAGGGAGAAGATGGTGGGTGACCGTAAAAGCTCATCCATACATCGGTCTCTCGGCACGATGTGCGTGCATCGGTGTGAGAATTTGAGAAAATGAGACAGGGGCTGAAAACTCGAAAAAAAAAAAACGGAAAAATTGAAAAAAAAAAGAAATGTACACTGACCTTGCGTTTGTTGATGTAATGATCACCGGAAGCTAAGAGTTTATCGATGGTTTTTGGATTGGTGAATACCATGAATGCGAAACCTCTCGACAGGCCGGTGTACTGATCCATCTTGATCGATATGCTCTCGATCTCGCCGAACTTTCCAAAGTGCTCACGCAACTCCTTGTCGGTTGTGTTGCGGGATAGCCCGCCGACGAATAATTTTCTCTCGTCGTCCTTACCGGGTATCCCAGCGGTCGGCTGTCCCCGTTGTCCGGCATCATCGCTGCCATCCTGTTGCTGTTGCTGCTGCTGTTGCTCCTGGGCGTTCATTTTTTCGCTCTCGCTCTCTTGGTTCTGATAGCATTCGACTGCCGCCATCGTGCTTCTCGATGCTCGTCCTACTCGGGTTATGGAGCTACTAACACTATCTTTTTCTCTCTTTCTATTACCGCCCGCACGTTCTCTCTCGCTTACGCGTTCACTCTATCCCTTTCTCTCTCCCTCCGTATCTCCTTCCTCACTCTTTCTATCTCGGTTTCTCTCTCGCACGCACGCACTCTCACGAGACAGCCACGCCACCGATCCACAGCGTGATTGCGGGATCGCGAAGATCACTTTTACAACTTCGAAGTGTTCATTGACTCGCACACTTTGTTTGACTGAGAAAATAGTTTTATAATCATATGTACGTTCGTCACTGTGTCTCTTCGGAGCTGGCTTCCTTCTCCGTCTCCTTTCCTTTTTCTCTCTCTCCCTCTCTTTGTCTCGAGCCGACTATATAACCGGTGAAATGTTGGTTGGGTCGACGGCGGCGAACAAAAATAAATTATGGCTAGCACGATGCTCGACGTTGAATTTATTTATTTTAAGGTTATAAAACCGGAGGTAAGACTTGTTTCGATTGTTATTCCGTACTTCGCGATACTTTCGACGGAACGGAGCGCGAATGCGAGAGTCGAGACGTCTGGAGTATCCGGCGTGAAGGAGACGCGGAGAGGGGAACACAAGTTTACCGTGCAAACCGCGCTCGACGTTGAAAACGTTCAAGAGAGAGGGATGTAAGATTGGACGTGGGAGTAGACGATTCGTCGCTTTTCGGGTCAGCTCCGTTACGTGACGCAAACATCGTCTAATTTCACGGCCCATCACTACGCTCGCAGCTTTTATTGGCTCGTGAGGGGAATGACGGGAGATTCTATTGGCCAGTCCCGGCAGAGCGAAAAAGTGATTGCAGACAAATGACTAGAGTCACGAATTTGGCGGGATACGAAGTGGAAGTGGAAACCGATCGGTTTATTTAAAAAATGTTCAAGTAGAATAGAAAAATACGCGTCATTGGGTTTCCAAGATTTGTCATCGGACGCAGTCATTTTGTTTGCAATTATCTGCCGACTTTATTTTAATTTGCGGTGAGAATGTCATAATTTTCTATTTTTTTTCGAATCAAATCTCATTCGGAGTAAAGATTCGCTTTTATTTACATCGATTGACGTTTACTGATAATTGAAAGCGACTTTATTTTCCGAATGTTATTGTCGTTCAAAATTCTGTTGAGATGTTGACAAACTGATATTAGTTGAATACAGTTTTTCTCACCTATCGTTTTTATTCCATTTTTTAATGCAAAAAATTATCCCGGAACGTGATCTACGTAAAAAAGGTGTGTGCAATGAGGAAAAAAAAGCGTTATTTGGCTTCCAGACGATGATTAACACGTAATGCGAGAACAGAGTATCGTAAATTTTTAGATGGGGAAGAGAGCCGGGCAGCGCTGTAATGCAGGATAAAATACAACTCGGTTGTAGCATGTTTGTGCATTGAGGTTTCGAGTTACTCGATCTCGCTGTGGTTTCCGCCAACGTATAATAATACACGATAAACCGAAGAGCCGAGAAACGGCCATTTTGGTACCGCAGCTACAAGACTAACTTTCCAAAACCAACAGAGTAATGTCGTAAAAACTCGTACGCACATTTTCTGTGAGGATTAACATTTATTACCCTGTTATACACATATATACATTCCCGTTGGATTGTCCATCTCTCATCCCGCTCGAGAGCCGCACACGATCAGTCTTTGACAATCACGCTGGAATAATAACAATAATTATCTCATTATCAGTCCGTAGCAGGTATTACACGGAGTTTATCAAGACAAATTTTAGTCTCGAAATTCTACGAGAGAGAAAAGATAGGCTCGAGTGTCGATGGGCTCTCGATCCTTTTGCCTCGTCTCGCGAGTGCGCACGCACTCACACACCTAACCCCGAAGAAAAGAGACGCTCGCGTATAGCCGGTTTCACCTGTGTGCTCGCTGGGGCTTTGCTCGGTATTACAGTTGACTCTCGATGTACGTTACCAGCGAAGACGACTCAGGAGCAAAACTTTTTCTACATCCCAAATATCGATGTTTTGGAGTTTACTATTTTTATGTATACATTTAGTTTGGACGTTCAGCATAAAAAGCCTGTGTTGTTTTTGTGCGGAAGTTTATTTTATTTTGATTTACAAATCGATTCGTGTTGAGTCTACTAGAGGGATTTCTCGAAGACTTCACCACGACTTCCTAGACGCCCCGAATCATTGTTTAGAAATTGTAGATCCAGGTTTCATTACAATGTAAACTATTTTAGATAATATTATGATTCGCTTCATCAATTTCGTTGCAGCGAATCTCTGAAGATAACGTCTTGTGACTGTCTCGTAGTGGATTTTTCTACTACTCGGCCAATAGCGTGGTGAGTGGTGGGGGTGAGACTGGGATTTTATTGTAGAGAGATTCGTCGGTCCCGATTACATCGTCATGATGAGAGTCGACTGTTAACTCGACGCTTGTGTGGAGTCTTCGCCAGGGGGCCCCCCAACACACACATCTTGTTGTACGAACGGGAGTAGGCTCGACTCTCCATACCTCGATTTTCTCGGTCAGTCATTCTCCGGTCGGGCTATCGCGCGCTCCTTCTTACCGTTAAAAAACAAAACATTGTGCGCATTAATTCGTTCGATTCGAGTTTTATTCTCGGAAATAATTGAGTGAAAATTTTATTGCACGTAGATACGAATGATGAAACGTGATTTGGTTGTCAAGTATGTTCGTGATTTTATTTTTAATTCTTACGAAACGAAACAATAACTATCGAGAAGAAATTTCCATGTTGTTACAGTTGTCAAAAATTGAATTCATTATTTTTATTTTCTTTTCCTTCGTAAATGTTTTTTTAATAATTTTGAAAATTATCTTCATCGTAGTCAAATTTCGTGAACTATATCCGCTGGTATCTTGAGTCCACGAGCGAAATACCGCTCTAAGATTATTCTCTGTACATTTATCTTCTCGTTATTATGGTAGCAGTGGCGTCGTTTTAGGGCGATGACACGATTGCTCTTTCACATGTGTACACGAGCTATGCAAATCCGTGCACACGCGTGCATTATAAATACGGACTCGACAATGAATTTTGTAATAATACAAAGATGAATTTTCGTTTACATTTTTTTTCAGCGCACTATAAGGGATGAGTGAGGAAAGTGGAATTTAAGGTCCAGCCGGATCACGATCATGACCGGCTATCAAGTCGATAAGTGAATTTGCTTATCGTATCAAATCAGAGGTAAATCAGCGTCCGTGATTATCAGCGGAAAATTTTTTTTTTCGCTCTCGGAAGGAGCGAGGAGTCAACGAAAATTCTTGTCTCTCGCGAGGTCATCGAGAGCGCTTGGATGCATTTTTGGGATGTTGGCTGCAGCTTTTTGCTGCAAACGTACAATACGGATACGGCGCGTGTATTGGATACGTGTGTAGTGCGGACGCGGCTACATTCCTGAGGAAAGATCCGCCTAGTGCGCTTCTTCGCGCTGCTTCGGGTGAAATGGGTTCGAGGAAAGATTTTTCCATCGCGGAATGAAAATTTGAGGGAACCGCGAGACAGAAAAAATCCTCGTCGACACGGAGACCAGTAAAGTTTCGAGCACACACGAACCGGTATTCGCGTGTATGGTGAACCGTACTTCAGTGTGTCACGGTGCAAAGGACGAGCGAAGTGTAGCGATGAGAGTGAGCGCATCGAAAAATCGAATAACCGGAGAGACGTTCCGCCATGGACGAACGTCCGCGAGACTGAACAAAGCACGACGTGAGTAACAAACGAATTTTTGTATTTATGTCGGAGATGTTTTGTTTATCATGAGGACGGTGTATCGCGGAGGTGGAAAAAAAAGCAAAAAATTTTTTTATTCGGTAATTTTTTTAATTTGTACTTTGGCTAATTCGCGAGATAGACGTGACGTACGTTTTTGCATTCTGTAAGTAGATAATGCAAGTACACGGCCCGCAACGTCGAAATTTTCGTTTTATCATGCGGTGCACCGTCAACGTGAAAAAAAAAACGAAAAAATTCATAACCAGAATTTTCTTCATTATTTTGGGGAGAATTTGCGAAATCCACGTGATGTATAAAAGTTTGAATTCTCTAAGTAGATAATGCACGGAGTGCACCGAGGAGAGAGCGTTAGAAAAAAGATTTTAAAAAATTTGAATTTATTAAAAAATAATTGATTCATCTAGAAATTATTTTAAATGAATTTATCAGCCTTGAAGTTTCATTGTATCGAGGTCGATCGTAATTCGTCGTACTCATGAGTAATGCACCGTCGTTCGCACTCTTCGAGTAGAAAATGCAAAATATGCCACGTGCATCGAAGAAATGAGGTGACAAGTAAAAAACAAATTGTAACCTACTCATCGAAATGTTTGTTTTGCTTATCGTGAAAAAATCGTCTCAGCGCCGAAAACACACGTTGCGAAAAAATGCACAATTCGCGGATATGTTTTTGTTCTTTCTGCTCGGTGGTAAATTCGTGAGATCCACGTGATGGACATTTGTACTCCAAATATAGAAAACACGAAATAATACGACGCGCATCGAGGAGAAAGCATTGTCAGCAAAAATACAAAGATAACGAATTCGAACCTATCCATCAAAATTTGTGCACTCTCATAAAAAAAACGTCATATCACGAATTACGAAAATGTACTCTAAAAAATGCCTAATTAAAATTCGACAACAAAAATACGAAAAAAATAACGAATTTTAACTTATCCACCGAAACTTGCGTATTATCGTAAAAAAACTGTTGTACCGCGAACTACGAAGCAACGCTACGAAAAAAAAGCACAATTCGTGAACTCTTTATCTCCGCCCGATTTTAAATTCGCGAGATCCACGTGACGTACGAATGTTTGCTCTTCAAGTAGGTAATGCAAATAAACCGCGTGCACCGAGTAGAGAGCATCGGGAGAGAGAAAAGGACGCGACGAGGAGAGCGCGCGAGAACGCACCGTTAGCCGCGCCGCGTTGCGACAGCTTCGGCACTTTCTACCTCTCTTTCGCTACACACACACGCTCTCGCGTACGTTTTTCATACTCGGAAAAGAACGCCGCGGCTCTTGCAACGCGATCATTGCTCGCTCTCGCTGGCTCGCGAGTAAACTCTCCCGAGACCGCTATACGAGTGTCTCTCCCTCTTTCCTTTATATACACCAATCTATTAAGCCGTACGTCTAAGTTAAAAGTATATTTATATTAGGCATACGTACACATGTGCATACTCGGAACGATTTATGCTGACCCGTGCCGTTTCGCGAGCACACAGGGGAGACGCGCTTAGCGACAGCCGAAGAGACGCATCGAATTCTACCCCGAGAATCCGCTCCCGAAACTACACACGGGAGCGCGACTCTTCAGTGCCATCGGACGGAAAGAACGAAAAAGAGAATGAGAGAGAGAGAGGGAGAAAGACAGAGAGTAAGAAAAAGACAGGAGTACCAACCGAGATTCTTTGGCGCGATCGCGCGTTTCGTTCTATAGTATCTCGTTCGTTCTCGCGCGATCTTCTCGCGTTCTGTCGCATCGAGTATACGCTCGTTTCGAAAAATACATCGTACAGGTGGCCATAATCACTGAAATTGCAGACTTAATCGAGAGTTGTTTTTTTTTCTTTGAATTTTATGCTCATGATACCAAGTGCGGAGCGTCCGTTTGATAGGTAGGAACGTTTGTCGTCAATATACTTTCATTGAACGTCAATTGCTGCTAATCTTCGGTTCAAATGAACTGTTCGAGATGTTTTTTTCTTTCATGTTCGACGCGAGTTTTACTCAAACTGCGCTCCATGAAAATTGACGAGATCTTGTGTGTAGCCGGTATTATTATATATGTGACTAAATTGAAATGCCACGTGGACGATTTCGCGATAAGATACTGGATATAGAATTTAAAATCCTGTAATTGAACGCTTTTGGAGTTTCTGACAAGCTTTTAATATCGAGTGTCAAGTACATTGTTGAAAAATTTTAATAAATCGCGAGTTATAAGAAATGTCAATCAGAAATTTAAAGTTGCAGAATAAATTTTGGTAATTTTATCATTTTTATTATCATTGTGATTATTTTTAAAAGTTTTCATTTATGAAATATACAAAATATTAAAAATTTTTATTTCTAACGAAAATATCGAGGGGTTGTTTTTGATAAAATTTGGTAGACTGAAATCAAAATAAAAATAAAGCGATTTTACCGTCCGGGGACGTTAATTGGCCATTTTTAATTAAATGTCTTGATATAAATTTTTCGTAAAATAAAATTCTGCGATTATTTAAAAATACGCGTAAAAGTGATGCGACTATTTTCGACGAAAGCTCGAACGAATAAGTATAAATTCCGAATAAAAACGGAGCAATATCTCAGCGCGATTTTTTGACGAATATACGCGTGTTCTCGTCCCTCTGATACACAATAAAAAAAGAATTCCGCGTGTGACGCGAGTTTACTATAAATAGCGCGAATTACAAAGACCCAAAAAGCGAACACAGAGACACGTGTTTCGTCTCTCGCCGATTCGATTGCAAATATATATTTACAAACACATGTACATCAACATATTCTGAAAAATCCATTTTTACGCATGATTCGTACGTATACAAGTTGATGGTCGCAAGTGCGCAACGCCGATGAGATTCCTCGCTTTTGGATTGCAGAAAAAAGGGAGGATTCAATTGCACATTATGTGTACTTACAATTAGAAATAAATTTACATTAAAATATTTTTAAAAATGCATTTTTACGCATTAATCGTGTGTATAAATTAATTTTGCTTAAATCGATTCGATGACAAATGCATACGCGAACGTCAACATATTTTTGAAAATCCATTTTTACGCATGAATCTTGCGTATGAGTCAATTTTGTCGCAGTCGCATTGTCGAAATTCTTCGCGGAAAAAAAACCCGATTGAAAATCCATGCTGCATTTAGAAATAAGAAATATTTAGAAATAATAATACTTAATAATTCATAAATTTACATCAAAATATTTAAGATGCATTTTCACGCATAAATTAATTTTCCTCGATTCGCCAAAGTAATAGTCGACGATTCGATTACAAGTAAATACACAATCGTCTCAATATTTTTAAAAATCCATTTTTACGCGTGCATGAATCTTGCGTATGAGTCAATTTTGTCGCAGTCGCATTGTCAAAATTCTTCGCGGAAAAAAAACCCGATTGAATCCATGATGCATTTAGAAATAAAAATACTTAAAAATTCATAAATTTACATTAAAACATTGAAGATTCATTTTCATGCGTGAATCGCAAATAAATTAATTTTGCTCGATTCCCAAAAATAATAAAATCTCCGATTCGATTACAAGTACGTACAAAAATCGTCACAATATTTTTAAAAATCCATTTTTACGCATGAATCGCGCGAATGAGTCAATTTCGTCGCAGAGTCGCGCATCGTCGAGATTCCTCGCGTTCGGGATCGCGGAAAAAAAAGGGATCGGGCGTTTTTCGCGCTCGGTAGCGAGAGTGCGGCGTGCGTGCGACTGCGTTGTCCGCTCTCTTCGTGCCTCGAATCTCTCGGAGGGCGCGCGTGGCGCAGGGGGGATGAGGTGAAACCGCCGGTAGCGACGACGATCGCGATGAGAAGATACAAACGTGCATGCGTTCGATAAAAACTGCGACGCTCCCTCGAACGGACGACCTTGAAGGAGACCTTGCTCTTCTTTATACCGGGAGAGCAGCGTCGTATTCCCGTCCTCGTGTGTTTTGTTCCTCCTTGTACGCGTCACGCGTCGTTACACACACGCGATTCGCGTGTGACAAAATATGCAAAGAGCGTCCCGATGAGCGAATAAGTGCACGCGATTCGCAGAAATCTCCGAGGAAGTTGCACATTTTAATCTGATGCGTGCCCTTTACATTCAAAGGCAATTCTCATATTTATCGATCGTTGTACATTTTTTCGAAGTATAAATTTGATATTGCGTGTCGTGAGTTGAGTCGAGTATCATTTACGACTCGTTATTATTGTAGAATTTGTTTTAAGCTTGTGATACAATTTATACGCTGTAGAGTGTAGTTAAAAATAATAAAAAAATTGATCTCACAATCAGTGCGGATCGATAAATTTTATAAGATCGAGATAGGTCGTCTGTTTTTAACGTTAGGTCAAAACTCAATTTTTTTCGTATTATAAATTTGACACACATGTCAATTTATACGCTATTACGGAGTATAGTTGAAAATATAAAAAAATTTGTTCTCACAATGAGAGCAAATCGATAAATTTATAGTTAAAAATACGAAAAAATTTGATCTGACAATCAGTGCGAATCGATAAATTTAATAAGATCGATAAACAGGTCGTCTGTTCTTAACGTTACGTCGAAACTCCGTTACGCAATTACCGAGGGATGCGAGAATTTCGTGCCGGTGTCGCAACCGTTGGAATTTCGAGGTTCCTCATTGAAACCGGAAACGGAGCGGAAGTCACGCGCTGACGTCCGTCCTGAGACCGTGGTCGAGACATTGTGCGTTTAACGGATTTATAACTGTAGGTCGAGATCGGAAGAAACTATTTGAGAAAGTATATTCAGGGAAATGTCTTATTTATTTTTAGCTAAATCTTTTTTTAGCATTGAGGAGTTAAATAAAATTGAATTAATCAATATCGAATTTTTAAAAATGAATCTTAACAAAATACAATTAAATTGTAAGTCCTTGAAGGGTTTCAATTTCACAATATAGAAAAATCGAAAAATGAATGTTAAATACATAGGGAATTGAAAAAAAATTTTAATTGTTATTTTACTCTATAAATATGAGGACAAAAATTTTGAAAAAAATATTACTCTCAAATTTTTGGTAGAAAATTCTGTCCGAATTTCAACAAATTCTTATAATTTTAATTTTCAGTATCGAAACCTCTTAATTAAATTTTCAAACCGGTATATCCTTAAACTTTTTTATTGTTAGGCAGAGCCAAGTTCTCACATGCGCGTTTTTTGTTTGTCGAAAAAAAAATGATAAAAAAAAGGGTGAAGGAAGGATGAAGAATGCCCCGAGTCGAAGGCGAGGGGGTTGGTGGCGGCGACGTCGACGAAGACAGCAACCACAACAACTTTTCAAGCGATCAGCAGAGATGCAATCACCAGCAGGTCGGGGGATTCGGCAGTTGGTTGGGTGGAGCTGCGAGAGCGGTCTCCGGTACCGGAATGCACAACTCGACCGGCGGTTACGTCGTTCTGGGTGGAACTCGTTACGGACTTCGTCTCTCGCAGGTTTTATCAAATTCCCACTAAGATTCATTAATTAAAAAAAAAATTGTTTTCAAAATTTCTCTGAATTTTCAGCCGGTCAGACGATATCGAGACTCGCGTCACGTTCGATTCCATCAGAGTTTCGCTGATAACTGTTTCGAGGAATTTAATCTGTTCGCAGAGCCGAGAAGAGAGATCTCGGGTTACTCGAAGAAAATTGTCGTGCGCACTCGACTCATCGGATTCTTATTACCCGATTAAGCGAGCACCGAGCAACGTTGTTAAACTTTTTCGTTCCCTCGCGACAGTCTCCAATCTCGTCTGCAACGAGCAGTTGCTAAATAACGCGACCTACGCTAACGATCTATTATTTTGATGCACGACGACAGAACTTCCGGTGTGAGAGAGTCAGAAAAATATCTACGTAGGACATTACCATATTTCGTGATTTTTCTCCAAAAATATCCGAGGCAATTATAGCAAAGTGTCTCCGTCCAATTTGCCAAATCGCTCGGTCGCGTTTCTGGCTGATTTCGAAAAAATATCGTATGTCAAATTAACGTACAGTAGAACCAAAATACGTGAAGCGTTTAGAAATGTTTTTTAATTTCTATACTTGTATGTAACATATTTTATTTTCTTATTTTGTTTCGTATTAAACTTTTTTCAATATGAATAACACGCAATTAGATGAGACTTTAAACATTAATTATTTCAATAAATAATGAGGTATACTTTTTTTTTAATCGACGCGGCATCGATCATTCTACAATATATTTTAAATTCAATTAAATTGTTATTTTTTAGTATGATATGACTTCGAATTTAACATTAATTATTAATTAAATATAAATAATTAAAAAATGTTTGTATTATAGGAAAGCACAGCGCCAAGTTCACGGGAGGATTCGCAGGATCGTGGGAGCCGCATCGTCGCGAAAGATTCAAGATTCGTTAGGCGAGAGAACGACACGAGTCGCGAACGTTTGACGGACAAGAGTCCAGTGGGCAAGCCGGAGAAGACGTCGATAGATATTTCATCGAGCATCGCCGATTGCTGCTGTATCGGAGGAAGATCGAGGTTGCCGCTCCCACGTTTGGCGATGACCGTGCCGATCGCAGCGAGTGTCGCTACGAGCGATGGAATCGACCGCGAGACACTGGGCTCGGTCGATCCTCCGGGTGGTGCTCTTGACTCCGCGACGACGTTGCAGTCTCCGTTATCGAGGAACGAATCGGTGCGGACTTCTCCAAACTTGGCTGTCAATAATAATCGCGGAATGCTCCAAATGATGGCCCAAAATCCGCAGCAACTTCAGGAGAGTTCGAATCCTCTGGAACGAGCAACGAGCAATAAAATAAATTCTAGTGGAAATTGTCGCGTTGCTTCGAGCTTCGTGCCCGTTGCGCAAACTGTCACTTCGGTACCTCGACAAATTGCTCAATGGACTAAGCATCAGACTCTAAAGCTTCAGGTACTTTGCAAATATTTGCGGAAATATTTGATCGTGTGAAATATTTCAGCGTGTGAGAAAATGTTGCTCTTGGGCGATTTTTAAAATTTAAATTCAATATATGTATCTATTCTGGATTGTCTATACGATTGAGATAATAGTCTGCTTCGATCACGACTTAAAAGGATTGAGAATAACGGATTAGACCCCCCAAGACTTTTTTAGATATGATAAAAGTCTTACAGTGAACTCGGAAATTTTAATCAATCCACCGTGAGTCTAATGTAACAATAAATCTCCTTCAAAAGTACGTAAATTTTCCAAATTCGATCGATATAAAAAAATAAAAATCCTCAGTCGTGACTAAATATTTACGATTCCATTAATTCTGCTCTTTTTTCTATTTCGACACCCCCGGGCCACGTGACGATCCGGATAGTGCTCCGCGCATCGAGTTAATCGTTGATCAAATCTGACCACATTTCACATTTCTCGAATAAGATGAAAATTTGACGGAGGTGGAGAATTATTATTTTTGGCATGTACTTCTCGCGACCCCGCTAGTTTACCTCATCTACGAGCCTGTCAAAACCTAGACACGTAAACACTAGTAAACGTGAGCGTACCTATACAAGTTTGTGTATTCATGGATGAGTATCCGAGCTCTATATATCACGTCAATTATAAAGTTTCCAGATAAATACGAGCGGGAGCACTATCGACTGCGAGGCGATCGTCGCTCCGACGATTCGAGAATATTCATCCCGTTTCATCTCTCGGGTGATCCGACGTCCACCGTGAATTCGATACGTCGAAAAACTCGCTCCAGTTAACCGCGGTATATCGAGAGGCGCCGCTACTTATCTCGAGCCTCTTATTCCTTTCTATATCCCTGTGATTTTTTTTTAGAACGACCAGAGACGAGATTTTCCGGGCATTGGTGATTAGCGCCGTAATCATCCGACTAGACGAGCTAGACAAATGGACGACCTCGAGGAAATGAAAGAAAAGAGAAAAAAAAAATATCCTCATTTTTCCCGAGGTCTGGCAGTGGATAACGCACGAACGTTTTCCACTCTCTCGTTTCTCTCTCACTCTCGATTTCGAGGCATTTGACGATCTTGGTCCACACGGAAAGTCGACGGTGGTGTGAACCAAGGGAGAAGATAGAGACGGAGAGGGAGATTGAGAATGAAAAGAGACGTAGAGAGGGAAAGTGAAAGAGAGAAAAAGAGAAAGAGCGAGAGAGAGACGAAGGAGGACTCTAGGCGCGAGCGATCGACTATTTTTGTCGTTGCTTCTCGTTGGTATAAGCACGCTCGCTCTCGCTGCGCCCGCTTCTCCCTCGACATTTGAGCTTCCCAAAAGCCGAGAGGTTGTTCAGTGGCCGGAATAACGGTGGAGCGATTCCTCGCGCGCTCCGAAATCGCGTTCCTCGTCGATGCGATAAATCGCGATCCAGGAAAACAAATTTACCCTCTAGGACGAATAATCGCGTGAGAGTTTGAGGCTGCGTAGCTCGTTCGCGGTAGTTTTTGTGCGTCTCGGGAGATTTGATAGTTCGGTTAACGTCGATTTGCTCCGCGTACGCTAGAAATTGCGTTCTTCGGTCCAAGCGGAGATTCTCCTCGTCTCACCCGGGATTCTATATTCGTTGTCTTCGACAGGAACCAGCAGTGACAGCGGTGGACCGATTGCACAGATTTCGATGGAGCGGGGGCGGCGGAGGAAGCGGAAAGAAATCCTCTTCCGGCCCCCGGAGCGAGAAGGCCGAACGCCTTCGGGAACTGACGGAGAAGCTCAAGGGGCCCGCGCCTGTACCACCACCGAGAAGACCCTCCAGACTGCAGACCGCTTCGCCTCCACCATCTGCGAATCATCAAAAAAATCAGTTGGACAATCAACACTCGCAGCAGGTTGTCGCACTTTCTATCCTCCTTTCAAATATTACTGTTTACAATTTTTATATTAATTTATTATCGAATTAAAATAAAAAGTATAACTCCATTTGTCAAAAAATTGTTTACATAAATTAAATTAGGAAATTTTTAAAGATTCTTAATTAAACGTTCAGTATCAATGTTGTTAAAAAAAGTGAATTATTATTAATAGATTTTTATAAAATTTTATGATTATCACGCGAAAATAACATTCCGTATGAAATAAATAATAGTCGATGGTCGAGTCATTCCGCGCGATGAGTAAGCAATGTTTTCTTCTATGTTCGCAGTCAACGTTAAACAAGCAGAATTATCCGCGGAACGAGGGACGCTCGGGGAGTCGGAGTTACACGTACAGCGAGGGGAGTTCGGCCTCGTCGACGTCGTCGGGAAATGGAAATGCGCTCGGTGGATCCGGGAATCAGAGCGGGAGGACATCGGCGAACGGTTCGCAGCGCGTTAATCCAAAGACATTTGTGAGAAGTGAGAGTGTCGGTGAGGAATGTCGCCTGAACGAGAGAACGACGCTTTCGAGGGACACTTCCGGTTTCGGGAGGATCGACGCCGGAAACGGAGAGGACGCTTCTTCGGGAAAGGAATCGCGCGGTGGCTCGAGCACGTCGATTCTCGGTAGGAGCAACGTTGTTGGGTGCCTCGGTGATTCGTGCCTCGATACTAGAACGAGAAATCAGCGCAACAGTGACGGCAGTGAGGTCGTGTGTCTCGATAAGGAACGTGACGATAGGTGCGCCGATGCTCAAAGTAATAATATTGGCAATAGAACGAGCAACGAGAAAAGTGCGATCGCTGGTCCCGAGCCTAAACATTACAGGCAGTCTAGTGACTCTTTGTTGGACGGTGCTCTGAAGAAATATCGTCAGCACGCAAGAGACTTTTACGGTGTCGTTGGAAATGCGATTACTTCCGGTTCTTCCGGTGGTAACGAGACCGAGGCTAGAGACGCGCTCAGCAGACTCGAGCCGAGAGGATCGTCGCTGAATTACCAAAAAATTGGTGCACCATACAGGAGTGCGTCGTTCGGCCAAGCAGATTTTAATCAAGGTTCGAGCTCATGTCTTTCAGGAATTATTTTAACGAGATGTGGAGAGCGTCGAGCTTTTTTCGATTCGTTGATGTTTAAAGACTCACGTCCGGTTTATTGTAGTATTCGATGAGATTAATTATAACGAGGAAATTTGTTCCATCGAATCGACTTTTCCGTTATTAGGATTACGAGGAATGTATAAATGAAAAAAAAGGGGCGGAAGGCAGGGTAAAAATTATGAAGACAAACACGCGAGTAGGAGATACGCGAGAGACGCTAAAGAGTACACAGACGGCTCTTGCCGAATGGACCCCGAGAGCTTTCAAAATAACAACGTTGGCACGTGTAATGCTCGACGGCGGGGCAAAGGGGGAAAGCGGCGACGACCGCGAACAGCGATGGCTGCTCGCGGCCTTGAAACCGATGCGGCCGTCTCGCACTTTTCCTCCTCAACGTAATTCTGTATATTTTTCCCTCCACACCGTCTACGCTATTCACTCTATTAGAGCTCTAGATCCAAAGTTAGTCCAAAGTTAGTATATTCGTAGATGGACCGGACTAGAGTAGTGTTGATCGATTCGGAGTGTAGGGAACGTGTAGGCTGAACGGAAAAGTGAGTCAATGGTCGATCGTAGTTCCGATTTTCGAATCTATTTCAATTTATTCCAGTTCGGTATTTCAATCTCGAGGTTATTCCGAAATTAACGTTTGTATTTTTGTCGCAGTCGTCAATCGAGAAAAAATCGTGCCGATCGACGGTTCGAGTGGATCAACGAGTGATGGAAAGAAGGAGGTCAGAGCGAGTACTCTGCCACGACGGAGAGGACAAGCCGGCCAGGATGAAGCCGTTGACAGGCCCGAGAACGTTTGCAATCGACCAAACAGTCCAAGAGCCTCGACCCCGAGTCTCGACAGTGCAGTGGGATCGGCTGAGGGCCTCGGTAACGTTTCTCAACAGGTCCACGAGGATGCGCGTCCGAGAAGTGACGGATCCGATAGTCTGGCCACTTCGAGCGCTCTCACGAGTCCTGAGCCTCCGGCGATCATTGGTGAGAGCGGTCAAGCCAACGGGGATGACGGCCATCAGCAGTATTCACATCGACATCGCTATCGTCATCCTAAGGAACCGCCGACGATCGTTGATCCTTCCGGCGAACACCTGGCTGGTCGACAATCGCGAGTCACCGAAAATGCGCCCGAACAGACGAGCGGTAAAGGTACAAAAATTTGTTTAAAAATACATAACTTTATAAACGGATTGAGTAATTATGACGAATTTTCACAATATATATTCTATACATTGAATTGTGTCAATTCTGAAGGTTCTATAAATTTTTCATTAAATCAGTTTTGATTAAGAATAAATATACAAAATTTATCAATATTATTCGTTGACAACAGAAAATTGGATAGAGCCGCATCAAGTGATCGTAACTCCACCGGAAGAGCCAAGACTGAGTCAGGCGAGTGAGGGAAGCGAGGCCACGAGTGAAACACCTTCGCCAGAAGCGCTCTCGCCTTCCGGGAAAATTCGTCGCTCACGAGGTGACAACAGCAAGAGACGAAAAGGCGTCTACATAACGCAATGGCCGGAACCATCGGAAAACGACAGGGGCAAGCTGGCTGCTCAGAGCAGCGAAGAGAGGGAAGATCCGTCGATAACCTGGAGCGATTTATCCGACTGTGAAGGTCCAACGCCCAGAAGGTTCAAATCATATTTTTTTTTCTAGGTGCTCATGAAACACAGGAAAGTAAAAATGTTTCTGATTTTAGATATAGCAAAAAACCTCTTCGCGGCCCGTACGGGCAAATGCTCGAAGCCGAAATGGCAAAGCCGAGGAGCTCAGAAATTGCGTTAGAAGAGAGTCTACGTCCGCGAAGGAAAATTTCGGCAAATCTGTCGTACACCGGAGGCACGAGCACAACGAATTCCGAACCACCAACGCCTTGCCACCACAGAACCACTTCCAGTCCCAGCAAGCTCGAGAGTCTTCCTGGACCGAGTCCGGAATTACTCGCGGAGCTTCTTCGCGGATCGTCCGAAAGAGTTGCGCGAGCGCCGGCTCATCGCAACGTAAGTCCGAATTGAAGCGTAAATTGTCATCGTGAGCGAGAAAAATAAATAAAAGGAAAATTGAGCAAAATATAAAAACAGGAAGAATGAAATAAGAGAGTGCGTATATCGAAGAACTCTGACGTCGTTCACCAGGTGGCCAAGTCCTCGTCAAAGCGTACTCCTACACGAAGTCGAATTATATTTAGAAAGCGAGAAGGCGAGATAGCTCGTGTCGGGCGAAAGAAATTGAAAAAAATGTTTTTTTCTCTCTCGCCTCGTTCTATCTACCATTATCGCATTGATCTTGCCGTACATTTTCTTTTATCTATCTCGAACTTACTACATTTTTTATTTTTTTTACAGGATACTAGAAATCACGTCGTCGTGGAGTTGTACGACACTGAGAGATCGTACGTCGAGGCTCTACAGATACTAGTCAATGTGGGTTACATTAAATTTCGCTCAATTTGTTTTTCACCCAAATATGTTTTAAATTAATTTCAATTTACTCTTTTCTTTACATTTCAGAAATATCTGCAACCTCTTAAGAGTCCCGAGACCGCGGGTCTTGTTGACGCAGCGACGGTCAACGAAATATTTTACCAAGTTCCTGCGATATTGAGTCATCACGAGATTTTCCTCGAGGAGCTACGAAAACGACTAGAGACTTGGGAACTCCACCAAACTATAGGCGACATATTTCTCGAAGTAGTACGTTTCGTTGACATTCAAATAAAAAAACGTGAGTCAGTGAGATTTAAATAAAAGTTAAATAACATTCGACTATTAAACTTTTAGTTTACGAAACCGAATGTGCTCGAGACGTACACTCTGTTCTTGGACAATTGGAAATCTGCGGAAAAGGCGATAAAGACGACCTGTCAAGCAAAACCCGCTTTTGCGAGGTTTCTTGAAGTAAGATGATCAAAATAGATTCACAATTTTGTTAAGATGAAAGATAAAATAGTCCTCGTTGGCTATATTATTAATGAGTTTATACTATTTCTGTAGACACTAGAACGCGAGCACAGAGGGAAACTCGGTCTCGACCAGTTGCTCATAAAGCCCGTACAAAAAATCCCTCGATACGAACTCTTGATTCAAAGGCTTCTGAAGCACACTGACACGTCGCATCCCGATTATGATCTGTTGACCGCTGCTCAAAAAGAGATTCACGAGCTCGTAGTAAAAATAAATTGTACAGAGCGTGAAATTCTCGAGTGGGAGCAGCAGCAATCGATATTGCGCGAAGTCGAGTCTCTGGTCGATGGACTCGTTGGAATAGTCACCAAAGATAGGTACGAGGCCCATAATTATTTTTTAGGTTTTTTTATAGAGAAACTACATTTAAAAGATATTTCCGTTTCTCAAGGTCTTTTGTTCGACATGACATGGTGACGATAGCCTCCAATCAAGCGACACGAAAGGAAAGGGCTCTTTTCCTTTTTTCGGATCTCCTGGTGATCACGAATATCAAGAGGCGGAGTGGAACAATCAGAAAACCATCGACGTAAGAATATTTGTGTTTTCGAATAATTGTTCGTACTGGGATAAATTATGACGATAATTTTGTCGCAGGAGCGCATCTCCGAACAGCTTAGCCGGTCTGCCTGAAGCTAACAAGTACAAAATGCTCATGAGAATTCCTCTGGATGACGTTGAGCTGATTAAAGGTAATTGTTGTACAATTATTTATGAATTGGATCTTCCACTTGACAGTATTGGATCATAAAAAATGCTAGATTAGATAATTTCAAAAATTAAAATATTTCAACATTACTACTGATTACGAATATCTGTAAAGCCTAGACATTGAATCTTTCAGCCAAGGAGGAGAGTTTGCGGAAAATGGCGCGCGAGGTCGAGCATCTCAAGGAGGATTGTTCGACTTTGAATCAATTACAAGAGCTAGCCGCCACCCTCCACGGTACGAGACATCAACTTGAGGAGCTCATAAAGGAACATTTGACCCAGGTGCAACGACAGTTGGCTGAGAAGAATGCGGCTCACTCGCAACTCGCCTGCCTCGAATTAACTCTCAATACACCGTGAGTAATATCCTTCTCGAGCATGAGAGTAAGAATTTTATCTGTATTTTGGCAAATGTACAGAAACGGTGTCGAGAATGTCACAATCATGTTCACGAAGCCGGAAACGCGAGCGAGCTGGGAAGAGAGTTTCAACGACGCCAAGCAAAAATTAGGTAAGTCACATTTTTTTATAATCAGCCTCGGAACTGCCTACCTAATTTATTATACAAATGTTAACGTGGTTATTTCTCTCCCGAAAAATACACTCTTTAATGTGGATTTGTCGAGATCTGTTCCTGTCCGAACGATGAAGGTAGAAAAAAAAGAAACCTCCTTGAGCGTGTATGATCCGTTGGATCTTTGATTGAATGGAAATCTATTTGTTGCAGCGATGTCAGCAGACCGGAGACCACCGCCAGAATTTATTGGACCGCTGCCGATACGAAAAACGCGCGCTGGACTTCAATTCACTTGCGCTGCACCAACAATCGCTACAGGGCAAACACCGAGAGATGTTTGGGTGTGCAACAGCGATGGCTATGTCGGTCAAATTTGCGTTCTCAGTCTCGCGTCTGAGCCTCCTAACGTCGAGTCCTGCAATGGAGTTTGCAACGCTCGGATATTGTGCATTGCCGCTATCCCTGCACCGCATTTCAAGTGAATATTAATATATCGGTCAATTTGGAATTTAAATTCAACATTTCAATAATTTGATGTTACTTTTTAATTAAAACAGATATTCTCGTAGTCCGGTAAAAAATCGGCCAGTCGATCTCACTAGGAGCGGTATCAGTATACTGGTCGAAGATGCTGACGCCAATGGTGAAGAAACTCACCTCGACAGGTACTTAAAATCGATTCGATTTTGTAAATCCAACAGCTGTTATTTTATCATTCATTCACATCGCAGCAGTGAGAGCTCTGAGGATTCCGAGGCAGAAGAAGTTGCAAGCAACCAAACGACCAGTACGACGACCTCAACGATAGCTGGGGGTACAATCGCATCTGATGCAACGAGCGTCGACGATGCTCTGGACGAGGAGACTCTGCAGCCTACGGTTTGGCTTGGCACAGAGGATGGTTGCATTCACATTTATAATTGCAACGACAATATAAGAATCAAGAAGAATAGAATAAAAATTCAACATGGCAGCAGCGTGCATTCTATTATGTAAAAATCATTTTTTATCTTGTTATTTGATTTATGATTTATTAAATACTTATTATCAATTTCATTTTCCTCAGGTACTATGACAACAAAGTTTTTGTGGCTCTCGCAAATGGTGACGTCGCTGTATACAATTGTGAATATCCTTGTAAGTTTGATCAACAATTTGTTCGATTATTTATTAACGATAATTGTAATGAGACACTATATCGTAGAAATTCATGTCTGATTCTTCCAGGTGGATGGAATACACAAAATCCTATAACCGTGACCGTCGATACGCCAGCAACACCGGTGACGAAAATGACCCTGGTATCGAATAAACTGTGGTGCGGTTGTCACAATACTATTCGAATTTTGAACACGTCGAGTCTCGAGATCGAGCATAGTTTTAATGTCAGCAATGATACGTCGCGTCCGATTTCTTGCATTACTACTTCCGGTGGCCTCGGCATTTGGATATCGTTGCACAACAGTGCAGTACTGCGTCTCTTTCACGCAAATAGTTACGAATGTCTGACCGATATAAACATTGCACCGGCAGTCACAAAAATGCTTGCCAGTAAGTATCAAATTCGTGAATTTGTTTCACATTTATAATTCTTCCTGTCTGTAACAGCAACGTCCGAGTACAAAAAAATATTTTAACAAAAATATTTAAACTCGCTGCAGGTTGCGATGACATAATACGTCAACACAAAGCCGCTTGTCTTCGAGTAACTGCCCTTTTGTCCTGCAACGATTTGCTGTGGGTTGGCACCAGTGCCGGAGTTTTGCTCAATATACCGATTCCCCATCTGAAGCCTTCTAGCCAAAGATTACTACAGCCACCTCCAGTAAACGGTGAGTATTATTGACCATCGATTTTTCAAATGTTTTCACTTCAGAAAAATAATAATGAAACTCAATTATTTGAAACAGGTATTCCTCACGGTCATACTGGGCACGTACGTTTCCTTACTTGCGTCGAGAAGCCTCAGTCTTCGATGCTGTCAGGCAAATACGATAATCGTTCCAAGAATAAGCGACATTCGGGAAAAGTAGAGAAAAATTCAACCGTCGATCCAAGCTGTGGAAAACTTTTGGTGATATCCGGCGGTGATGGCTACGAAGACTTTCGAGGTCCACAAGCATCGGTCGAACTTCAAGCTGGACGCGAAGATTCCACGAACCATCTCCTGCTCTGGAAGGTCTGATGAATACCGATGATTACACGGTTTGTGACGATGAAGTCAAAATCGTGAAGGAAAGTGACGAGTCTCGCTGGATTTTTGCTTCGAGACCCGATGACTGTCATACTGTGTCCCATTTGGCCTACCTGAAGGCTAAAAATGATGAATCCCAAAGTTAAAGCTTTGGTTGTCTATGAGTGTCGTCACGACGGATGATCATTCCAGTAACAACCACTGACAATACGTGAGCGCTCGTTAGCCCCACAGTTTTTTTTCCGATGATCAACATCCGCTGTACTCGATACAAATTTTCTCAAAACGTTGGCAAACTGTGCGCTATGCCAACGAGTTTTTATTTAATTGCCATCTTTGTAAAAATTGAATCTACGTATTTGGCGTAACCAACAATTTAATCTTGTGCTATTTTTCTTTCCGACCGAACAATCATGTGAATATAGTTTCTAAAATGACAAACAAACGCTAATAAAATTATAGTATATACACGTTTTATTGCGAATAATGTTATGAATTTTCAAGACACGAGAGTGGTCAAATTCTCCTGTGATATATTTTTATTTTTATTCATTAAAGTGGTGTATATTTTATAGTGAGGCAGGATCGGTAAGTAATATTTGTGCGTGTTCAATTTATTAAATGTACTCTTACTAATATCAAATCATGAACATACAGTACAAGAAACCAACATTTCATAATTTTTTATACATGGATCTCTATTAAATGCATGAACTACATAAAATATCGTCGTACAAATATATTCGCGTTTCTACAATCGTCTTTCGTAACAAAAATGTTTTAATGACTAGATATACTCTTTATATAATAATGTATGTACGTGGTAACGTTTCTTAATTCAACAAATAGTACAGCCATAGTTTATAAAGACATGCGTGTAAAGTTTTACTATGAAAACTTTTTCAGTAAATTAATAATGAAAGCGATAGTGGACGGCAAAAGATTACAGAGTCCATTATCGCCTCTCTTATAAAATCAATTCGTTTCTCAGTGTTCATGTTGTATAAAATATTTGTTAACTCGTTAGTCATTTTTTCACGATATACGAGAATTTCATTTGCGTCTTACATAATAATGTCTTTTACGTATTTAAAAATTGAAGATATGTAAAAAAAGGGAATATTCGTTTTTCGCCATCCATCTATTCGCCTCAAGTACAATTTTAACTTCTCGGTCGTTTGCATTTAACAAGCGACTTGAGTATTCATAGCGACTGAACTAAAGAATCTCTCTGAAAATTGAATTTTGATGATAGTCAACGAGCCAGGAGATTTTGAATCATCATCGAACAAGTTTTCTCTTTAAAAATCATTAGAGCATAACAGGTGCCTTAGTATCAATCTTCCATCTCAACATAATTAAATTTACCTAAATAAAAACACTTTATGTAATTTTACAACTCAAATTTTTTAAATTTAGCAGTCTACGAGTAACCATTTCTGGAAATGTGTCAAAAGATCAAATATCTGTCTCAATATTCAGACAAATGTATGGCAGTCGGATTCAGGTAAGGGAACGGTAGCAGAGCACTCTATTTTACTCTCTGAGTATAAATTTATGGTGGCACGATTGCGGGGGCGTACGACAGCCGTCATCTTGAAAAATGTTTCGTCAAATATCTTGCGTTTGATGAATCGTACGACAAAAAGTACCGACATTTTTTCTCGTACAAAATTCAATTTTAATCCATTTTCGAAAGGCATGAAATAGAAACGTACTTTATAAAAAACGTAGTTCTATAACGAAAAACGCAATAATTTCCAAATAAAGATTCAGATAAAAGTCACAAAAAACATAAATCTCTTTTAAAAAATGTTTGTCGTTACACCGTTCGTATTTGACAAAACGTGTCTTTCAAGATAACAAGTTCAGCGCGTGCCCGGAAGTGAATTTACACTCCAGGGCCACCCCTGAACCATTTTCGAAGAGAAAATTTATTCCAATGGGTACTTACGTACGTGTTTTTCCTCCGGCTCATGAACTATAAATTAAAAAGGAAAAATCCAATCTTAAATTCATACCGGGACGGCGGTGAGGCGGAACATATTCTCCTCGCTGACAGGGGTCGAGGGAGCTTCGGTTATCGGAGTCGGAGGATCACCCGAACTCCCATGATGTTCGGTCGTTCCTGTAAACGAGTTTGATCGACTGGCTATCGGCCAACAAGCACGACACAGAGGTTTTAAGAAAACGAACCTCGGTCTGGTGCGCAAGAGTACATAAATATAAGGATCTAGAGTAAAATGAACACATAGTAAAATATCAGCAACTATGTGAAACACTCGTATGCATTTTCGCGCGATGACGGAGCTCTCTGACAGCTTCATTGACAATTGTTCCAAGGGAATGGAAATCTGAAAATAACAAAAAATATTCATTCAATATAAACACGAGGGAAATATTCGATCATGGACGATCAATATTTATAGAATTCTAATTAAATGGCTAGTTTATTTGATGCACGTTTTTACCGAGACCATAAACCGATATTTGCTCTTGAATGACGCGAATCAAAACGCACGAAGAAGGAAAGTATTCGATCGACGATTTAAATCCCATGGCGCACAATTTTGTGATAATTCGATAATTCGAGTGCGCAACGGGTAAAGTTTTTCGCACGTACTTTTATTATATTTGTCATCGTCTCTCGGCTAAATCTGTATGACAATATACTTTGGGGATAATAGAATCTCTCACCATCTGTGGCATCCAGCATATTACGAACGATATGGAGAGAACGGCCATGAGCTTAGCGAAAGCTCTTTCCTCGACCGTAAAAACAACTTCGGGTGATGGATTTGATACGGTCAAAAGCGGCTTGGCCCTTCGGGAAGATGCTCTTGACATTCGTCTCAAGTGTCCGATGCGACCTCCAAACTCGCTCAGGGCGCGAGATACGGCCAGATTACACCACACGATCGATACGCACAACAATGTACCTGTCAATTTCAAAAAAGATTGATGACCATTAATTCATTGATATTTTATAATAATTTACAATATTTTATAAATATAAGAAATGATGTATTGTAATATTTTAATGATAAATCATAAAAATGACACTCACCGCAGAAGAACCAAAGATACGCGTAGCCCACATCGATCGGTTCAGTCGCTTGCCTGTATCTAACGCATTTTCCTTCGTGGTAATAAAGCCCAAAGCCGAAGAGAGGTAAACTCGTGAGAGTCAGGGCGGCAATCCATAACATCAACATACAGCGAACGATAACCGGGAATGTAATTCGCTGAAAATTTAATAAATTTTTTAATATTTTTATTTTGTAAATATTTGTCAAAATATTTGCTTGGTTAATTTGTTATTGAGGCTAAAGTCACCCTAAAGAAAGCGTTCGATGAACGTTCAATGTTGAAATATGACATTCAGGGGAGGTTCATTCTTCTGAGAATGTGAAAAAAAAATTTTCAATTTGTGTTGCAAATCTCTCGAGCATATACTGGGAATGACAGTGTCGAGAAATCATCCTGGTGAATTAATCGATATTTGCGCTCTCGAACAAACCTCAATTAGACTCGTTTATTGTGTACCTTCTAACCGGGCGGTTCTCGTTTTTTTTCCTACCGTAGCAAGCGGGAGATCATTTATATCCTAATCGTTGGTAAATAGCAACCTACACACGTAAGGCGACAAACACCGGAGCTCTAATCTATTTGCCCTAACAGTCTGGGAGCCAGCAGGAGATGAAGGAATTGAACTTTCAATACCCACCAAAAAAAGGTCAATAAAAAAAATTACTTTTAATATCCGAAACGTGCACGTACATATTAAAATTTTTCATTGAATAAAATAATCTTGAATGTTAAATTCACATTCATATTTTCATTTTTCGTAAATATTATCACGATATGGATATCCGTGAGTTCGCAGATTCCCTCAACTAAATTCACTTTGTCAGTTATTATTATAAAATTATATCAAGAAGGTCGCGAAAAAGTGGAATTCTTGAATAAATCTCTCACACGTTGATGACCTACGACCCATAAATTCTTACAAACGATAAGCAATTGAAGGCTCAAATAGCGTTCAAAATATTTGTGAATTTTTCTTTTAACTAAAGATAACTTTATTACAAAAATTGAATTTTCACGAAATTTACTATAATTAGAAAAATTATCAGGAAAATGTGCTCTACAATATATTTCAAAAGCATCGATTTTTAGTATTATACCATTTTCTTAATAATTACCCTGTAATTTTTTTATTCGTCGAAACTTTTCTCTTCGTGGTCCATCAACTCGTGAGACATGAAAAATGTCAAGGTCCCGGACAATATTAGAAGTTCAACTTATTTTCATCACCCGTCCCCGTCTATCAGTCAAACTCATAGGAAATACTTGACAAGGTGAGAAAAAAAAACATTTGTCTTGTCGACTTTTCTCCACCGAAGTGATGCGCAAGAAGGAAAAATTCAATTGTTTGCCATCAACCGGAGTAGCGAGTTCCTTAGAAGTTATTTTTTTTCGTTTGTCTTCATCGTATCGAGAAGTTTCTCGCTTTTTCTGTGTTATCGCACTCGACGATAAACGACCGTGGTGTTCCTCACGAGACGTGTTTTTATTTCGGAGTTTATCAACAAGCTTTAAATTATTTCGAGACTCGCGAGTGCGATTGAACTAAAATATATCCCGTAAAAAAAAAATTCTCAGATTTTTACCGCTAAATTGAATCACGATGAGAAAAAATGTTCGCAATGAAATTCCTATTACGGGCGAGCTTTTTATTTCTTTTCATTTTCCAAATTAATGCTATAATCCCCCTTGTCACATCCATTCTTATTTACTTTTTGTTTGTACGAATCCAATACGTGATGCGGAAGTTCGTCGAGATTACATTCAGACTCGTATTAGATTATACTCGGAAGATTTCTTTGTCGCTGCTAAATGAAATACGAATGGGACGACCCACACGGCTTGATTCTCGCTCATTTTTGCTGTCACTTTTGTTCACCCTCTTCAAAACACTTTTCGAATACCAAGCCAAATATTTGCTTGCTCCCGTTCCTGAGTACATTTTCTTCGACTGTACGTCTCATTCTATTCTATTTTTAAACGACTGTCAAAAATCGTACGGAACTTGGACGAAATTGTAGGACGCTAATGGATTCGACTCGTTGCGGGTCATCAAAATGCAAGGTCCTCGTTTTTTTTGTCAGAATTTCGTAAATAAATACGAATCGGGAATTGTTTCTCCTCGTGAGTTCTCACAGGGGCTTACTTTTTGATAGACGAAGGGCCTCGTCAAGGCGAGCCATCGTTCGACGGCCATCACGATTGCGACGCACCCGCTGAATAATCCGAAGAGACGCCACACGATGCGCAGCGAGCAAAACGCTCGATCGCTCGTTGCCTCGCTCGCGTAAATCGTTACGTACATCTGTACGAGCATTCCCAGCAAAGCAACGAGATCGTTGGTCGCCAAACATCGGAGCATCAGTAGGTGGATGCGATTTCTCCGCTGGAAAAATAATGAAACGATTAAACGTTTCATTACGAGGAACAATTCGCTTGTGAGACTCTCGTATCTCCGTGACGGAAATCATATCGTTACGGCCTACTTAAAAATAAACAGAACAAGAGCGCAATCCCGTGCTCGAAGCTACAAAAGATGGAAAAATTACTTCAATTTGATGCATATGTAAATTATAATAAAATTTAATATAATTTTTTAAAGAAGGTTACAATTTACTTACGTTGGTTTGTACAAAAATATAAAAATTGGTCTCTTCAATGTTTCAAATACACGCAAAATATTTTTGAAGTAAATCGATTTTTTTGGAGGCAATGTCAAAACATTAGAAAGTACATACAAGTGATAATTGAAAGTACAAAGTACAAAATTGATTTATAAACGTTTTCAGTAAACGAAAAATATTTTTGAATTTAGTAAAATATTTTTAAGGTAATAATAAAAGTGATTGTACTTACGCTTCAAATATATGCACAATATTTAAATAAATCAGAATTTTTATATGTTTAGTGACAACTTTATAAACAGGTTCCATCCAACAATAAAAAAATCACCGGATATTGAAAATATTTCAAGAATAAATAATTTCAACCATCTTTCAAAAATCCAGCAGCGAAAAATTTCAAATCTGACATAAAACATTGAAAATACCAAAGTGCCGGAATTTATGATACTAATTCGCTTTATTTTATGATTCACAACTTTTTTTAAAATCTCTTACTAACGTGACATCAGATTTGACAGATTCTATTTCCAAACACCATTCATGCAAATTGATTTTTCAACTCGATTGTCCCGAGACTACTTTGAGGTCACGAGACTGCACTTTGGTAAATGAAATTTTCTTTCTATATTTGGAAGTGCAATTTTTTTATGGACGTGCATAGATTTACCTTGTCACGAAAGAAGAGGATGATCAGCGCGGATATGTTACCGATAACCCCACCGAGGTAGACCAGGGTGAGAACCATTTGCGAGGCGATCGTAACGTGTCGTTTCCTCGATGACGAAAACCCGACGATATTTTCAATCGTCGTGCTGAGGATCGCCGTTGTTGATTCCGAATCGATCATTGTCGAATCATTCGACTGATTTGAATACATCTCATCCCAAGAAATAATCGGCATCTTTATTCTTTTTCTTCTATCCCGGGTAAAAATAGAAATGGAAATAGTTGATTATTCGCACGAAAGTGCGCACGGTGACTCGCTGTATCCTGTTGACAAATTCGCAGTGACTTTACTGGAATATTTTTCGTATTGAGTTTTCCATTTTGACTAGATTCATATCGGATTCTGACGCCTTAGATCGATTTATTTGGCCCGTACATAATCAACAAACGTCTTTATCATGGCGACGCGGAAATTGTTCCGATTTTTTTAATTTTTTTTTCAGGGTCTCTGAAGTTATTATTTCTTTCGAAATTTCGTGCCTTTCGAAAAAACCTACACGATGTTTGAAAAAATGTTTTACATATTTATCTCGTGTTTATCGTCCCTTTTCCCTCGAACGAGTTTGGTCGAGAATCTTCGAGTCGACCGTTTCTTTTATTCTTCAGGCTGCAGGCTCCTATCGCCGCTTTTCTACGCATCTATTTCTTCGTCATTTCTCAATTCTCCGATGCGTCTCGAACAAAACGATATTTTCGTTTCGATTCCTTGGAGATGCGGTGACATAATTTTTTGGTGTTTAAAATGTTTTGAAGTTTTGTTTTCAGAGTCAATTAAACATCTTGTGCCAAGTTATATTTCATGTCATTCAACGAAGCGCTATTTTTTAAATAAAAGCTTTTGAATTTTTATCCGACTTTTCATTCACTCGGAAGAAGAAATTTTCCTCAGCCGAAACTACGAACGTTGCCCTCGACGAAATCAACGCCGTGCAACGTTATGGGCCAGATAAATATTGAAGCGTTGCAACACGACTGACAGAGACGGATAAGTAGATACGATCGACGCGCCAACGACCCAAAAATCAACGGAAAAAAACACTGCCGCATCGAGCGCGGTTAGAAAAATTCAAGTCGCGTTCACACGATTTGATTAGATTTCTATTTCGAGTGTCATTTTCTCCGTGGCCTTCTCCCTGACGATGACTTCTCCGTCCGAGAAAGAAGGGAGAAGGCTCAAAACTTTCGTGCACCAAGATTCACGGTCTCGATTGATCAAAATAAATCGACATTTCAACGAATAAACGAAAATTACAGAGTGACGATGTGAAGAGATAAATCGTCCTGAACGATCGAAGTAAATTGTAAGAACGCGCGAACGGTAACGCAGCTGCCGCTTCACTGATCTTTACCCACGCGGTTACATGGACTTTTGTTTACCATCGAACTCCCAAAGACGCCTGTTACGCACACTCCGCTGCAACGCTGTTCGTAAACACCGACACGACGCTTTGTGTCAGGACCATAGATGGGGTGGGGAGCGCGCGCATGCGCGTGCTCGGCCCTTCGCGTAGAAGAAAACGCTTCGTAACTTTTTTTTCAACGGTTCAAAATCCTCGAATGTAAATAAGATAATACGCATGCAGCGAAAAGTTCGATTAGCTTTTTAATGATTGAATTATTTGTTTCAAGGCTCCACGGAGCACGTGGAGACAATGGAAAATTCTAAGGTGGATTTTCGCTGTGTGAAATATGGCGATGAACCCTCCAACGGTAGTATCGCGATTTGGACGGCGTCCAAACGACTCCCTCAGAAACTTGGCCGTGCAAGAATGACGTTGATAAAGGCGCATCGAATCCCTGCAGATTTTTTCAATTGTTCTTCGGATGAAGATGGTATCGCGGGCTTTTTTTATGTATGAGAGACATTCCATATCGTTAATGCTCGGACAGTTTATCATAATCGTAAGTGTGACAACAATGGGCACTCGATTGCTCGTATATAGACGCGCATTTCGTGTAGCATTTCATTTATTCAAATGCTGAACTCGCGCGTAGCATAATAAAAGCTCTTCGACTCTCTTTATCGCATTTTTTCGGATATCTTCGGCAGACTGTTATTGTCATTGATCGCATTTATGGATTCGTGTCAGCAATCTCCGAGCTATACAGAAATAACTGAGTATATGCAAATGAGGGCCAAAGTTGGATTCCTCGATTATTTCAATGACTTTTGTAATTCGTTTTTTATGTGCGGGTGTACGCGTCGATGCTATCGACTTCCGGTAAATCGCGGTGCATTTATTTTTACCTCTGAGAGAAAAAAATAGAGTTCGGAGATAAAATAGTCCACCGTTTTGCGTGCCATGCGGAGTGGCGACACGGGAGATCCGCTGTCAAAACTAACGTGACTTTTAAAGTGCACTCTCGAAATAAATCCTAAAGCTTTTTTTACACTTGGCTGGCGATTGCTCCGATTTTGAGGTGTCCCGCGACCGCGAGAAAAAGTTTTCCCACGTGTGGATTAGAGGTTAGATAACAGAAATAGACATTGAAACTTTATACATTTTTTTATGTTATATTGCAGAATTAGTGACGAATTGGAAACATCAATTGTGACGAAATTGATTGTTGCCTTATAGTCATCTTACAATAATCGGGCTGGTAATGTGTCTTCGTTGCTCGTAACTACATCGAAGAGTGAGCCGGGAGAACGAACTCCGTCCGTTGACTTTGAGATCGATCGAGATGCGCGTCCTTTTTCCGCGAACGATCGCTCGTTGCGTTTGTTGTTGTTTCTCGCTGCGCTCGCCTCACGTTTTCTTCTCAGACAGCGCACTTTACATACGTTTTATGCAAAGCGTTTTATATCGTACGAAATCGAACTATGCTATTTTCTCTGAACGTAAATAATTTTCGAAAATGTTCTCTTCCTTCCAGCTAAAGATTATTCGTTCGGTAAAAATTCCGCAGTACGTTTTTCTCTGTTAAAAAAAGAATTTTTGGCGACAAAAGTTAAACGTTGCTCTCGTTTTAATAGGGAAAAACTTGCAACTATTATTTTTTCCAAAATGTTCCGATTTTTTAAGAAAAATGTGAATCCATTTTGCATTTGGCCCTCATAGGACTTAAACATAAACTTTTATGCTGTTTTGCATCTGTCTCTGTTGCACTCGTATCAGTTGAACATCTCTTTAAGGAAGGATGGCTAGGTAAATTAAATAAGAAGACACAAATTCGTTTAGATTTTTCTTCTATTTAATTTCTGAGTTATTCACTGTTAAAAGATACCAGAAAAAAAAAATTGTCACCAAATATGAAATTTTCTACACTTTAGAATTTCTCATTATTTTTAAACGCAGAAATAATGATGACACTAGCGACTGTCTTTGTCACATCGCATCACACGTGGAGACTATTTTAGTCTTCATGGTATCACAGTTGACGGGAAAAAATGCGGATAGCCGATGCCGGTACAAGTGTCTCTTCTGGATTTCTGTTTTTCAAAAATTTGCAGATTTTTGATAGACTTATTGAAATATATCCTCCCACGTCCAGACCTCTACGTCGAAGGCAAAGCAACAACGATGACTTGGGTTACTACCGTCTAGTACAGAAACCTGGGCAATAAAATTTCCCTGCAACAAAAATCGAATAATAAAATAAAAATTTATCAAACGGAGTAAGAGAGTAATAAAAAAGCAAAAAATGTATAGGACAATTGGACGATGTGTCATTGTACGTTTTTACTTTTTAAAAAAAGTTTAAATGTCATCAAAGCCTTATCATTTTCCAATTTTCTATGTGTTCAATATGTCTTAGTCTATATATTGTGATATCGAAATCCTTTAATGGAAAGAATGAACTCACCACCGAATCTGAGCCGTCGACCGCCATAAATGTTTTTGGACTGTTAAAACGGTATCTCGTATGATCCATTCTCAGTTTGTAAAAAGGGAAGCAACTTGATTTTGTTCGTCTCTCGCAAGCATAATGATGCTCAATATTGCGGCGCTCTCCTAGCTGACCCTTTGATGGAATGAGTTCTACTTCCACCTTCGTGTCGTACATTGTATAACCTGCGTTACAATAATTTTTGAAATTATTCCTGCAATTTATTCCTTGGTATTTACAACGGAGTGTACGTATTAGTACAGTGAAATGCTTCCGTATTTAGACACTTGCTTTTTCATGAATTTTAGTAATAAAATAATTAAAAATAAATAAATTAAATTAAATATTAAAATGGATTATCGTATGCATAAAGTTAGGTAAAAAAATACTAACCCGATATCATATCAAAGTTAAACCCAAAAATCTCCCCCAATCCTAGGACGCAGACGGTACTGTCATTGGTTTGACAATTGCTCACTGCTACATTGCCGATGTTACAATATTCAGAGTATATTGTATCAGCTGAAAAGGATTAATGGATAAATGTGAGAGATTTTTTAATCCTTTTTTACTCAGGTTTTGTAATCAAATTTTCTTTATTTCCAGCTAGAAGTTGAAAACGCGAATAAATATGTAAAGAATGAAGAAGAATGTAAGAATTTTGAATTTTGTTTTTGGCATCCAGAGTTCTGAATTCATCGCAATTGTTCTCACATCTCTTGAAAAATCGAAGAATTCGGAAATTCTTCAAGTGGCAATCTGCCGAAATCTTTCATCCATCAAGGGTTTTTTGATTGTATTCATGCAAATGAGACAAAAATCATGCAAATTAGTGAAGGATGTCTTAAAAATCCTTCAAAACATCACCTTACGATTTTTATAGGCACAACCAAAGTACAATTTGAATGTGTAAGTGTGTAATTTGTAAATTTTGCAAGGTTGTAAATTTTGCAATTTTAAAAATCATTGAAACAAATATAATTTTTGAACTTACCGTTTCCTTCATCGCAATTTCTGATTTCAATCGGCGCGTAATCGAAAACTCGCGCCTCAGAATCAAGGATTACAAAACCGAGCAGGACGGTAATAACGAGACCGTTATTGAGAAACATCATTTTAACAATTTTACACGGATCGATGGATGCCCAAAGACTCTTGAAATTTCGCCGAGTTCGGGAGCTTTTTATAGATCGATTCTGGGTTCATGTGTAATGTCTTATCTTGTCTTCCGTATTTTCCGTTAAATATATTCACATTGCTATTTTTTCTTATATTTTGGCCATAAATTAAGAGCCCCCCGCAATATTTTAAGCAAACACGATCAAACGATGTAGTAAACATGTGGGATCGAAAATCGTTAGAGAATTTTTTGTTTACGATTTTTCAAGTTCAATAAATTTTTTTTATTGTGACGATGTTGACGTCAATTTATTTGACAGGTGAAAAGTTAAAGCGAAAATATTTACGTAAACTTTTGGGGTTGCAATGTTGTAACACGTGAAAAAAAAACGCTCGAAATAAAAAAATCGACAGTAAATTTAAACAAATAAATAAAAACGGGCAACTACGTCGATCAAAAAGGCTAAATTTTTTTATCACTGGCTATTATTTTTTCCACGTGTCAATAACAAGTCCTTTTGTAACATTTTATATTGACGTTTTCTCAATTTATAAGACTATTTATAAAGCGTGTGCATTATTTTTTTCGTTTCCTATAAATTTAAAAAATTCTGTATTTTTGAGAGCTACGAAAACAACAACTAGCGAAACTGCTGCCAAAAATAGAGCTAAAAATTTCCGATCCGAACATATTTGTCTCCACGTGACAAAATTACAAGAGAATTTATAAGACTTGCATATCGACTAATAAAAGATTCCTTTATATACATATAGAGATTTTGGTTGACGTATAAAGATATCTTAAAGAAAATTTTTTTAAAAAGTAAAAAAGTACGCCAAGTAATGAAAGAGTTGTTACAAAAATTATATGAAATCATTTCGTAACCAAGTGAAAAAGATATAAAAATTTTTTGCATGGATTTGACAATTAAAAATTTGTTGTACGGGTAGATTTATTTTCATACACTAATTGAAAACTCTTCTTCGAGCGACTAAATAAATATTTTAATCTTCATGGTATCACAGTTGGCGCGAAAGACTGCGGGTACAAGTGTCATTTCTGCGTTTCTTTTTCAAAATTTGCAGACTCTTGATAGGCTTATAAAATAATATCCTCCCACGTCCAGACCTCTACGTCGAAGGCAAAGCAACAACGATGAATTGGTTTTGTACGGTCTACTACAGAAACCTGGGCACTAAAATTTCCCTGCAACAAAAATCGAATAATAAAATAAAAATTTATCAAACGGAGTAAGAAAGTAATAAAATAGCAAAAAATGTAGAGGACAATTGGACGATGTGTTATTACTTGGTATACGTTTTTACTTTTTAAAAAAGTTTAAATGTCATCAAAGCTTTATCATTTTCCAATTTCCTATGTGTTCAATATGTCTTACAATTAGTCTATATATTGTGATATCGAAATTCCTTAATGGAAAAAATTAACTCACCACCGAATCTGAGCCGTCAACCGCGACGAATAAATTTGGACTATTAAAATGGTATCTCCTACTATGCATTCTAATTTTGTAAAAAGGGAGGCATCTTAATTTTGTTCGTCTCTCGCAAGCATAATGATGCTCAATTTTGCGACGCTCTCCTGGCTGACCCTTTGATGGAATGAGTTCTACTTCCACCCTCGTGTCGAATATTACATCACCTGCGTTATAATAATTTTTAAAATTATTCCTGCAATTTATTCCTTGGTGTTTATCATGTAGTATTGTACATATTAGTACAGTGGAATACTTGCGTATTTAGACACTTGCTTTTCAATGAATTTTCATTAATAAAATAATTAAATAAATAAATAAAATTAAATATGAAAGTGGATTATCGTATGTATAATAAATTAGGTAAAAAAATACTAACTCGATATCATATCAAATTTAAATCCAAAAAGGGTCCCCAATCCTAGAACGCACACTGTACTGTCGTTGGTGCGGCAATTGCTCACTACGACATTATCGATTTTACAATATTCAGAATGTATTGTATTAGCTGAAAATGATTAATGGACAAATTTGAGAAATTTGTTTTTTCCTTTTTACTCAAAATTTGTAATCGAATTTTCATTGTTTCCAGCTATATTTGAAAACGCGGGTAAATGTAAAAAATGAAGAAGAATGTAAGAATTTTGAATTTTGTTTTGGAAATCCAGAGTTCTGAATTCTTCACAATTGTTTACACATCTCTTGAAAGCTCGACGAATTTGGGAATGCTCTAAGTGGCAATTTGTCGAAATCTTTCATCTATCAGGTGTGTTTTTCAATTGAATCCATGCAAATGAGACAAAAATCATGCAAATTAGTAAAGGAAGTCGTAAAAATTGTTCAAAACATCATGTTACGATTTTTACAGGCACAACGAAATTTCAATTCGGCTGTGTTCAAGATTTGTAAATTTGTAAATTTTGCGGGTTTGTAAATGTTGCAAATTTGTAAATTATGTATATATATAAATTTTGCAATCATCAAAATCATTAAACAATAAATAAATGTAATTTTTGAACTTACCGTTTCCTCCATCGCAATTTGTGATATTAATCGGCGCGTAATGAAAAATTCGCGCCTCAGAATCAAGAATAACAAAACCGAGCAGGACGGTAATAACGAGGCCGTTATTGCAAAAAATCATTTTAACAATTTTACCTGGATCGATCGATGCGCAAAGACTCTTGAAATTTCGCCGAGTTCGGCATCTTTATAAATCGATTCTGGGTTCACGTAAAATTTCTTATCTTATCTTCTGTATTTTCCGTTAAACATCTCCACATTGTTAATTTTTCTGATATTTTGGTCATAAATTAACAGTCCCCCGCATTCTTTTAAGCAAACACCATTAAACAATGTAGCAATAATTAAGTAAACACGTGGGATCGAAACTCGTCAGAGAATTTTTCTTGATAATTTTTCAAGTTCAATAAATTATTTTTATTGTCCTCGAGCTTGATGACGTCAATTTAATTGACAGGTGAAAAGGTAAAGCGAAAATAATGATGTAAACTTTTGGGGTTGCGATGTTGCAGCACGTGAAAAAGAAAAACGCTCGAAATAAAATAATCGACAGTACATTTAAACAAATAATCTGCATCTGGACTATTGAGTGTTGAATTTGGAGTATTGGGAATTGAGCAATAAAAAAGCGCAACCCAATCGATCAAAAAGGCTACATTTTTGATCACTGGCTATTATTTTTTCCACGTGTCAATAACAAGGTCTTTCGTAACATTTTAATATTGACGTTTTCTCAATTGATAAAGACTACACGTGTAAAAAATTTCAATTTCACACGCGTGCGTATTATTTTTTCCATTTCCTGTAAATTTCAAAAATTCTGTATTTTTGGTAGCTACGAAAACAACAACAACAACTCGCAAAACTGCTGCCAAATAGAGTTAAAAATTTCCGATCCAAACATATTTGTGACAAAATTACAAGAGAATTTATGACTTCGATATCAATAACTAATAAGATTCCTTTATATACGGTTTTGGTTGATGTAAAAAGATATAAATTATCCTGATCATTTAATATTACAAATATCACATATGATTTGATGAAATTACGTATTAATCGTTATAAACTAAATATCGTTTTTGTAAGAAGTGAATGAAATTATCGATTCTAAAATGATTATAATCAAAACCCAATACGTAAATTTGACTACGCAAATACAGGGTGATGGTGATTACAGTACGACCAATGCGCTCTTTCAAAACTGTCTTGAGTGAGCATTTATCCTCAGAAAATAATAGGAGAGGGGGAGACCTGTGTCATTTATAAGCGAGAGGCTCCAATCTCCAATCTCCAATGTAACAGAGACTAGCAGAGAGTACTCACATATCACAGCAAAACACATAAATATTACGGATCCGTGTTTCAAATATTTCACAAAACGTTGTAAGATGGAAAGTGCAAAAACTCAAGACGAGGATGAAGGAATGAAATATAAAAACGACTCGAAGAAAGAAAATACATACTCCGAATTCAAAGCCGGTAAAGAGAATAACGTACATAACCTCAAATTCCTCTATCAATCAAAATTTACTCGACAGTTCATTACAAAAGTAGGGTAAATAGAAAATAATTTATTGAATTATATATTATACATTTTCCTTTTTTAGTTCACCACATTAGATCAGGAAACTACAAAGTTAGCTCTTGACGCTAATATGAGGAAAAATGATGGAAAAACTGTGCAACGAAATCTCATTACCGCAGACCATAACTTGAAAATGTTCAGAGACAAATTGACAGCGATGTGTAAAAACTGTGCAAAGTTTTTGAATGATAATGGATGAATGAGAAATATTACGAGCATGTTGAACTGAAAGGTAAGGTTGGATGATAAAAGTCAACAGTATCGCTTGAAAAGATAAATTCATATGGACTACAAAACAATCAAGGATTGAACTTGAGTTGACAGAGAAAATATCTGAAAGGTATACTGAAGTGTATAAAGGTAATTATAGTCTACTCACCATAATTTAGTATGTGGGCTTTCAATAGCCTTTTTAATGTAATTAATCTTAACATTGTCTGAAACATTGCAGATACTCAGCGAGCTGATGAAAGTGGAAAAAGATTAATTACTTGGATGTTCCATTGGGAAAAGAACCTCTTGACTTTTCAAATAACAAAATTAAAAAGAAGCATCACATAGTAAAGAAAATTGAAAACAGAAAATTCAAGTTCAAAATCATGTAATGATAATGGAAACTGATCCAAAATAAGTAGAACATGTAAATAAGTGGCACAATATACCATACCACTGTTGAATCTAGTAAATCTTATTTCCCAACATTACGAAAATTTCATTAAAATCTTCGTAAATTTTCTTTCCGAGCTGGCGGTAATATGGAGGCGAAAATACCTAAAAACTCAAAAATTCGAAATCGAAATCGACGAAATGGAAAAGGATAACATTACGAAACCGTCACCGTTTCAGGAATGTTCGAAGCTTCATGAGGAATGTCAGGAGCTTGAGAAATAATTCAAAGGTCACTGAGATCGAGAACGACAAAAATTAAAGGAGGATTTAAAAATGACTCAAACATTCGATTTTATGACGTTAGACTTAGAAAGTCGATGAAAAGATGAGCGCACGGCGCAATAAATTAAGAATATCAAAAAAACTACGTCCACTCCAAAACTCAAATCATATAAAAATACCAAACATTCATCAATGACCAAAAAAAATATAAAAAGCAAGAAAAATAAAAAAATACGAGCGTTACATTGAATGTCTTGAAATTGGAGTAAAAACAAAACGAATGTAACGGTTTCTTCTTCGCCTAAAAAAGATCATAAAAAGTAATTAAAGTTAGTAAAATAAAAAGTCTTCAAATAATAGAAGTAGCACTTGATAAGCAAGCTATTGAGGCGCTAACGAGTGCAGAACTGGGTCTGTCTTTTTTTTATTATTGTTTTTTTAACTGCGAGGAGAGCTACGATTATGGTGGGGGAGACTCCTTCTCCTGTTTTCTGAAAGTTCCCACTCTCGGTGGTCTGTTTTGTCCGTTTTTTCCCCACCAAGGAGTAACGCCGAGAACACGGGCAAGGTATTTAGTTGACCGCGCGTCGGACCTACCTGTCGCACGTATTCGAGAATCTCGCGACGAATCGACACACTTTTACGTCCCGGCTCTTCGAATACCTCGCGTCCGAACATCATCCAAGTTTCATCGAAAAAACAGTCTCTTCCGAGCTTTCGACTCGTACGCATTTTGTTCCTCGCCTTGGATTTAACAAAATGAAGATATTCAGGACGTGCTTTTTATTTTTACTGCTCGGTACGTAATCATCCATTTTTCCCTCCGAAAATAATTAAACCCCTTCATTTTAATTTAAATACAAATTCAATTTTTTGCATCAATAATTTTGTATAATATTGTATCAAATAATTCGAATAATCGAAAAATTAAATTTGTTTTGTTTTTTTATATCACTCGTTTAAAAATTATTCTAACAATTATTTTCGAAAGTATCAATTGTATAATAATAAAAAAATTTATTAAATTGAGTGAATTATTGTAAGAGGGATGTTGATTCTTTTCGACGAACGGCATCACTTGCTCTCATTGAAATCCGAATGGAACAAACTGCTCATTGCGTTTACCGTAAGCTCAACGGATTTGCGCACATGCCAGTTACTGTGACATTGCATCTCAACGGGTTTCGTGCTCTCTCACTCTCTCTCTCTCTCTCTCTTTCTTTCTTCTTCCAACGAGTCTCTGTACCGATTCGCCTTGTAAAACGCTCTTATTTTATAAATAATTGTAATATACTGTACAGACGTTATCTCCTATTCTGTGCTATGAATCTCGACTCTATTGTAAAAAAATTCTCGTCTATCTATACCTAAAAAAAATCGACTATGTAAATGGCAAATGCGAAAGGAAAAAAATGGGAAATTAGTAGATAGAAACGGGACTGGTGATCCTTAAAACTTCGTTGAAAATATCTATAATTATCACTAAAATTACTTAACTTCTCATCAAACTAACTCTAGCAAAACTATCGGCGAGGTTTACTCTCACGTGCGTTGGAAATTTTCCCGTCAATGCACACATTACACGCACGCATAATACTTGAGAAATTCAGCGATGAAATTGAAACTTCCGTTCGTAAACTTCAAATTTCGACAGTCACGATAGAAAATGTAAAAGTTGGATTAAAATTGTTCGTAATTTCGCTAATTTTCAGAGATTATTTCATTCTCGTATGACGTTCTTGCGAGGAAATTCGATATTGGGAATTATTTTCATTTTTTTGAAATTTAGAATTTATAAATTATTCCTTTATTTCCGTTCGAAGCGATTTTTTTTTAATGTAACATTTCGACTGAAGTAACTTGACACTTTAATTGCATTGCAAATTTAAACAATTACCATTTTTCATAGAATGAAATTTACAATTCATTTTTAAATTATTCATTCATTTCCGTTTGGAGAGATTTTTCTTCATTATAACATTTTGACGTAACCTGACACTTTAATTGCATTACAAATTTAAACAATTACAACGTAAAATGTAAAAGTGAGATATACAAATTATCCGTAATTTCACTCATTTCCGTTCAAATTTTCATTTTGTATCAATATCGCGTTTTTCGCGTGAAAATTTAATTACGTTAGGATTGGAGTAAAAAAAGGATACGAGATTGCCGGCCCGGCACGCGATCAAGTAAGGTCTGAATAAAATGAGGTACAAAGATTCTCGGACGTAACACGCGACGTTTAAACGAGAGATAAATGTTTCCCGAATGATACAAAAAAAATAGAGCAACGAGATAATTTTTGCAAATCGTTAGAAAAATTTGACCACGCGACACATTCAGGATTAGAGAGTTTTTTTTTCAAATCGTTACAAATGACAGTGCGTTCCATTGTACGCGTGAAATTTGCTCTATTCTAAAATAGGTCGAGCATCGAAAGTAGATAATAACGCGTTCAATAAAATTCCATACATTTATACGTACTTGTGGAAAAAAATGCGAAGGGGCGTGGAAAACGAGAATGAAAACGAAAATACGTGTTACGGCACGAGGGAAAATGAAAATTGACGTCCCGGTGAAAAGAGTTCTCTCGACGATTAGCGAACGACATATCAATCCGATTATTAAAATGCGATTGTGAATTTCACTTGCAATTATCTATCTGGCTTTCGTGCGTCGAGGGTGAAACCGATCGCATTTTCTTCTCGTGGTACTTGTCAAACGAAATGGAAAGGTCTTGTCGTAATTAATGTCAATAATTAGAGTACTTTGTTGCAGAATTTCTAAATTATTTTATTTATTTTTTTAATGACAAAAAATTTAAGAATTTTCTGATTCGTTTTTTACTTTTTGGAGTATGAAGCCGATTGCATTTTTTCTATTTGTCAAACGCAATGGAATGGTATTATCGCAATTGATATCATTAATTCGAGTACTCTGATGGAGCATTTTTTAAACTGTTTTACTTTTTACAATTATACGAAAAATTTACGAATTTTTTGATTCTTTTTTTTCATTTTGGAGTATAAAGCCAATTGCATTTTTTTTACTTGTCAAACGAAATGGAAAGGTCTTATCGCACTTTGTATCATTAACTCGAGTACAGTGATGAAAAATTTCCTAAACTATGTTTTATTTTATTCAATTGCTAAAAATCGTGAAATTTCGAATACTTTATCGCGAAACCGTTGAAGAATTTATACCCGGAAGGACGTGGGAGGTAATTCGGCGATGATGCGAGTCATGGGCCTGAAAAGAGCGATCGTTGAACGCACCGATGGTCCGGTTGACGAAAAGTGGGTCACTAGGGTACGCCCGGCCCAATGGAGCACGTTGGAACGTGGCTCACCGACGCAAAGTGTCATCGTCTCGAACGCGGACCATCTCACCGTACTTCTTTGTCAAATTTCAATCAAACCGGTTCTTCCGAGCAAAAAAAAGTCCTTCCCTCATCTTATATTCTCGAATATTCACAAAGAGAATGCGGAAATGTGCAGGGATGCTGAAAATTGCTCACTGAAATTTTTTAAAATAAATTTAAAGAAAATAGAGCGATGAGCTCGGTTAGTGCTCCTCGCCACCTAAATTTCTCTTTCTCACCGTTTGTTGCTTTGTAGGAGCCAGCAGAAGCGAACAGGGACGGCATAATGTATGATTAACGGGAAAACCGCGAACGAGGCGCGTTCTTCACCTCGTTCGCTCGTAGTTCGTTTTAAAAGCCACGTTCAACCGGGAAGAACAAATCGACGACAAATTGATCATCACACTCGTATATGAACGATAATTCTCGATCAAGAGAACTATGATAGGTCGATGATAGGCTCAGAAATCGAAAAAAAGGATTTGATAGGATTCGAGAGGAAATTGAGAAAAAAAACGTTTGAGCACAGAGTGGAAATGATTCGCTGATGAGAGAGAGAGAACTTAGAGTAGGCAGAGACTCGATGAGGAAAAATAGAGCATTCCGAATGATTTTTCAGCATTTTGGATTCCTTTTTTAATGATTTGTAAAAATGATAATTCTTGATCAAGAAGATAACAATGATAGGTCGATGATAGGCTCAGAAAAATAAATGATTTGAAAGGATTCGAGAGGAAATTGAGAAAGAAACGATTGAGCACAAAGTGGAGATGATTCGCTGATGAGAGAGAGAACTTGAAGTAGAGGAAGACTCGTTGCACCGATGAGGAAAAAAAATAGAGCATTTCCGAATGATTTTTAAACATTTTCTGATAATAATTCTCGATCAAGGAGATAACAATGATAGGTCGATGATAGGCTCAAAAATCGAAAAAAATAATTTGAAAGGATTCGAGAGGACATTGAAAAAGAGACGATTGAGCACAGAGTGGAGATAATTCGCTGATGAGAGAGAGAGAAATTAAAGTAGGGAGAGACTCATTGCACCGATAAGGAAAAAAAATAGAGCATTTCCGGTTTGGTTCTAGGCTTGACATGGCGGGAGACGATAGGCACATGTGTCCTGGAATCGGATTTTGGTTTCTCGCTTAACTGTGCCTTCAAAAAATCCGGACTCTTCCGTGTTCGAAATCTCGGTGGCGTCAAAGGCTACGTTGGCCTCGGTGAGTGTCCAACGAGGAGAAATAGTTGATAAAAGTAACAGCGCATATTTTACCTCTCATTTAATACTCTCTGGGTGCCGAAAAAGCCTCGCGCCAGATATCGTGGCCTTGAAAAATCGTTCTTTCAAGGCCATTTAACCATCGCCAACTCGCATCTTAACATTTTGTTTATTTTTTAAGGACAAGTGGAAAATATAAATATGTATTATTACGCAAAAAAAATATTAATTTAAGATTTTTTTCAAAATTTTTATGGATTTTGGGCCTAATATCGGATCTATTTACACACGGCATGAGATTTCTTCTGCTTTTTTTCGTTTTTCATCTTTTCTTTGCACTCACTCACGGCACTGCTTTTCTAATTTATTCACGAGCATAAATTTCGTCGCACAAATAAAAATCTTTCGTTTTATCTCGAGCCATCGAATGTGAATACGTTAGTTACGTTTTTCTATGGTCCGCGCGTCAAACGCTGACCAAACATTCTTGTCACCTCGACGGCGTTCGAGAAAGTTTTACGATGAAAAGGAATACGCGAGAGAGATGCGCGCAGAGGGCAAAGATTATTGAGATGCAAGAGGTTTGGATGACTTTTGCAACGCGTATACGTAGCTGATGAACTTCTCGCGATGAAACGTCGATGATTTTCTCGTTTAACGCACGCGATTCGCGTTGCGAAAGAGTATTCGCTGTGTGCTCTCTGCCCTACTTTCGTAACTATGTATTCTAAAACTGAATGACTCGAAATGAAAGAAAAAAACGCAAATGTACAAAAAAAAAGTTGAAGAGCGAGGAAGATAAAGCGCATGTGAACCACCTTGGCCCGTTCTTGGTGGATCGATGACTCAATAATGTGTCTCGCATCGCGAGAGTTCGTCTATTATAATTTTTGAAAAAAATATAATAATTATAATATCGGGGTTGTGTACATATTGCAGGATTCAGCGTCGGCGATGAGCTCGGCTTCCGAGAGTCGCTCTCGAATCTGGAGAGCAGCAAGAGACGAAGCGTGCAGACGAGAGGAAATTTCATTTCGATCGCACCGCAGAATGGAGTAAGTTGCATTTAGTGTAATGTAACTGGAAACGATCGTAAAAACCATCTGAAAATTTGAACGGTCATTCTTAATGGAACTCTAATACTTCTGTGCAAATTTAGACTCAATTAACTAAATCTGGTAAAAATTATAATAAATTTTAAATATCCTAATAACGGTAGTAGTGCTTAATAAATTTTTTCTCAAGATGTTTAAATATTATAAAATCTTTTTGTGCCAAATTTCATTTATTTGTACTAAACAGTTTTTAAGAAATTATCCACTTATGACAACGAAACGAATTTGTTGTGTTTTGTTGATAATTCTTTTCTACTATCAGTATGGTTTTTAATTGTTTAAATAATAAACAATATAAAAATTGTTGATGAAACATTAGAAACTTATTGGGTATCATACTAAACATCACTGTAAAAAATTTCAAGTTTTTAACAGAAAAACGAACACTAAATTTTAACGTGTGAAAAATTCACTTTTGTCAGGGATTCTACCTCCAGTTCATCTTTAATAAAGAAATGGAAAAATTAATTTTTCGCTATTAACCATTTTTTCCAGTGATTCTACGTATCTTCGTACAGACGAACTTTGAAACCACCAGACAAGAAAACTTTGAATCTCATCCCGCAAATTAGAGTAAATTTCATTACCCGGAAATGAGAAAAATCAATTTTCCATTTTTTGCGATAATTTCGAGCAATCAATCGTACGCAGTTTGATTCGTTGCCTTTTCTCCGCGCGAGAAACGAACTTCGGTTACGCGCGTTGACCGCAAGGCTATTCTGACTACTTTCATTTTACAGAGAACGTGAAACGCGTATGATACTGCCCGAGTTCACGCGCTTGACAAACGTGCGGTTTCGAGGGCACGCTTTATTTTTCCTGCTTTATTATTCCATCGGACGAAAAGGTGAACGTCGTCGATTAGTAACGGGGCAATTGCGAGTTGTCTTCGAACAATTCGGTAGCATCCCCGCGTGATCGTTTGACTCGACGCGAGGACTCGTCGAAGCGAGAAAAACGACTTGTTAGACCGTTCGTGACTGCTTGGGAATACCCCGCGGTCAGGACGAAAGTACACGCGTGGAGAAAACGCGAAGACTGACGAGAAAATCGCGAGGATGTTTCACGACGGAAGCCAATAGCGGATTAGGCTCATTAAATTCAATAAGACCGGTTCAATCTACTTTTTTGCAGTGAACATTTTAAAATGTTTTCTCATAGTTTTCACATTTTCTAATATCAATTTTCGAGCGTTTTTTTATAGTATTTTTCACATTTTCGCGAAAATGGTTAAATAATTATTTAAATGGAAAATTTTTGAAAAAATATATGTACTTTTTTTATTTAAAAAAATATTTTTAGAAAAAATTTCCTAAGCATGAATTGGAGGTACAATCCCTGACCAAAGCGACTTTTCCATACTAAATTGTTAAAATTTAGTCTTCATTTTTCTGTTAGAAAGTTAAAATTTTTTATTGCGATATTTTCAATGATATTTATAGTGAATTAAGTTGAACGTTGCACTGAAATTAGAATAACATTATCAGTGACTGTTCAAGTTTTCAGATTTTTTTCATCGTTTCGATTTATCTCCAATACATCGACGTAAATTAATCGTAAAATTTTTTGATCAAGGTGACGATAAAACGCGACGAAGGTTCGGTTGGTAAAGAAATGCGTCAGCCGCTTCCGCCTTTCAAGCCGCTGCCACCCGGATCGAATCGTCCGATGGGCCAACAGCCGGAACGTCAGAGACTCGTCGTCCAGCAGAACGCGACTGCGATCAGGACGATTCCAGCTCCGTCGTTAGAATCGTTGCAGCAACAGGAAATCCGCAGGCAGAGCCAGATCGCTCAGAGCCAAATGTTGGCTCAGAAGACTCAATACGAGCAGGCTCAGAAAGCCGCGATATTGGCTCAGCAGGCTCGGGAACAGGCTCGCTTGAAGCAGCAGCAAAAGATGCAGCAGGAAGCTTTTGCCGTTCAAGTTCTCAAGCAGCAACGCATTCAACAACAGGAAGCCGCGAGACAGCAGCAGCTCAAAAAAATGGCGCAACAACAAACGGTCGCTTTGCAAACGAAGAAACTTCAAGTTGAAAATATTTTGTTTATTTAAATTTTTATTAATATAATTTATTTATTACATAATTTGTTTAATTATTGAATAATTCAATTTTGATTGCAGAACGCCGGTCAACCTGCGAGTCCCATCGCAGAGTCCCCGGTCTACACTCACGCGATGATCAACGCAGTTTCCTCGAACTCTAACGCGCCCAGTCAACGGAAGCCTGCTGCAGCTAACAGCATCATGCCGGCGTTCGTCGCTATGCCGGAATCGTCTTCTCAGCTGACGGACAGGATAAGTAACAGTCCGACTCTGCTTGAGAATTCGGTGAACGACGTCAACGAGTACTCACCGGTAAACTTTACCTCTGACACCTGATTTTCGAGTTGAATTTTCAAAAAACGAGAATTCACAACTTGAAAATTACAAAAAAATTCATACACTCTTCATTTTTTTCTTAAAATCACAATGACAAAAACAAAATAAGAATAATAAAAATCTTCTTTCAGCTCTCGATTCCGAACGAAGAGGCCGCCGCTTCCGTCAACGAGATGACTCTGCAGTCGCTACATCCGGAACCTCTGAGCTCCGCTCACAAAGAGCAAAACAATCGAGGACAGACCGTCCCAAATTTGCCGTCCCTGGCGCCGATCCAGGGAATGGAAACGTCGCTGAAAGCGCTCGCTGAGGCGAGCAACATCACCCTCGAAGCTCTCGAGGCTGCGATTTTGCTGCGACAGCAACAACTCATGGAGAAGCAGAGAGAGCGATCAACGACAACGACAACGACAACGCCAGCTCCGATCAAAACGTGAATAATCTCAAATATCATTTTAATTATTTATTGATACACGCCGCGCAAATTTTTTCAATGAGTTCAAATTTTAGGTACAACAATGCTGGAATAACCAAAGTCATGAACGCACCTCGAGAATATTATCCTAACGGGTATGATAAAAATTTCGATGACAATTTTGCGAGTCGCGTCGATTTGCCAGACACGAGTTTCTACTGCGGGGATCAGAAACATTTTCCTGGATTATACGCGGACGAGGACTTGGGTTGTATGGTAAATATTTGATGGTCGATTATTTCCTAAAAATTATTCCTTAGTTATTTGGCGTATAAGGACATTCTTGCCAAATTTTATCAGTCCTATTATTTTTCAATTCCCTATGTATTTGATATTTGTATCGTCGCAACCCTATAAAATTTTCGACGCACGAAGAAAATGACATTTCTCAAATTTGTTTCTCATTATTTTCAAACAGGTTTTCCACGTGTGCGCTCTCACCGACGAGGGACTGATAATGAAGAGTTTTCTCTGTCCCGAATCAACTCTCTTCGACCAGTCGATCCTCAAGTGCAACTGGTGGTTCTACGTCGATTGCAAATCGTCGAAAAGTCTATACGACAGTAACATACCGATAAGCAAAAGTTATCAGCTGATGAAAGCTCTCGCTTTCTTTTCGGCTTACAAAAATCACGACAATGCGACGTCGACTGAAAACAAAGAGTCCTGAAAAGTGTCACATTCCTTTGTAGTTTTCTATCGTGCTCGAGAACAAATTTATATTCCTGAAATCATCGTTTACGGTGAAGTTACGTGACTCTTATACGCTCTCATGGAAAAGTCATTTTTGACACATGCTCAGGCATCTTGCCTTCAGCTTTAAGTTTGTAAATAGCGTTAATCGTAATTTATTTTACCTCTCTTAATTGTTCGATGTAAATACTATTTTCGGGACGAGGCTGACAAGAGAAAGACTTTATTTTTGCAACACTTTTTTTACTCTTGTTTTACGTATAAGAATATATTTTAGCCAATGAACATAATTATTCTAGTTAAATTGTTATTTTTTTAGACGAATTTGTTTTTGTATCCGTTGGTTGAATGAAACATTATTATTCAGATTAATATATATTTTCTCTCATTATATTTACACACTTAGCTAACAGCCATCGATTTTCCTAAAAAACTAACAATGTACGAAAAAAATAGATCTTGATTTTTCGAAAAATACCAGCTGGCTATGAGAATTTCAAGAGACGCCGAGAAATTCATAAATATTCAGGAGAATTAAGTAAAACCGAAGTAATTACCTCGAGCGAGGATTCACTCTAATTCCTCTCGTCTCGCTTTCGAACAAGACAAGCAACACATCTTTTTGTAAAACGGATAAATGCAGAGTCTGGCTTGAGTAACTAATCCGCAATTGGACGTGCTATCGTTGCAATGGTCGTTTTGTAATATACCTGAAAAAATTTTAAATCAATTTTAACTTGAAATTCAAAAAAAAATGTCTTCATGAATCTGATTATCTTTCGACATCGAGTTCTGTGACGTTCTTTATATTTTTCAAACAATTTTTATTTACCGTTCGCAGCTTCTGGATCGTTTTGAAAGTATCTCGACCTGGCCATCTCACCGTCTCGCAGTTCAATAGTCTCACGACAAGGATAATCGTTGCAGACTCTCGTCGACGTTGGACGTTCGGTTTCGTTGCAACTTAATTCCGGCTTCTCACGGTGATTAACGCATCTCACCTGCCGGCTCTGAGTACCGGTTCCGCAAGATCGTGTGCACTTAAAAATAAGTTGAACGTCATCGTAGCAAATTCTGGATATGCATTTTTGAAATTTTTAAATTTTGACTATATGTCAGTACCTCAGTCCACTCTGAAGTGTACCAAGTGGCAGGACAGGGTGGCCCTCTGCAAGCTCTTCTCGTTTCCGGCTTCGTTGGAGGACAATTCATATCGAGAACTAATCTCAATGAACCTTGCAGTCTCGTCACGCAAATCGCTTCTCTGGTCTGCTCTCCGAGGTCGCAGATCGACGAGCACTGATAATTTATCATTTATATTAGTACTTTTACTATTACTACTATTAGGATCAATTCGTCAGGAAGTGTATTATAATTTTTTTTATTTTTGTTTATGTAGTAATGAATTTAACAAAAATACCCGAGTCCAAGGGCCGGTGAACCAATGTCCACTGCAGCTTTTGTCACTGGAGCAAGTCCTGGTCGAATCCGGGCGGAGGACGAATTTCTCGCACTCCTTGTCCTCAAGCCGGTCATCACTCTCGATCGTCGAATCATCGGTCCCTCCACTGACACAAATAACTTTGCGCGTTTGAAAACCGGTCCCGCATTCCGCTGAACACTTCCAAGTCAATCGAGATTCTCATCGAGTTCTCGTTAAAAATACGCTGGCGCGTGGCATGATTTTTTTCGCTTACCGCCCGTGACCACTCGGTGTGGAGCCAATGTGGATTTTTAGCATCAAAACTCGAACCAGCTGAGTCGGATGGAGGACATGGACCCAAATCGCAGGATTCCTCGCTCGATGGCATTTCCGATGACGAACAATCCTGCCTCGGGCAAGAAATCATTCTTCGTCTTTTTCCCAGTCCGCAGGAGGTCGAGCACTGTCATTTTTAAAATCTTAATTTTATTAATTAAAAACAAAAAATTATTTAAAAATTTTTAGAGTTGAAAAATAAAAAAAATTAAAATTTTTTAATTACCGATGACCATTCGCCAATGTTCCAGTGGAAGGAAGTTTGATGACTGTCTAAAGGTTCGTCCAATGATTTTGTGATAATTTCGCAGGCTGGCATCGAGCAAGGTTCGTTCTCAGGTGAAATTTTCGAATCCATGCAAGCTCCGTCAGAAACTCTGACGGTCAGTAAGTGATTCACTTCCTGGACACACTCGTAGTTCCGGACTCGAGTGCCAGTTCCGCAGCTCACGGAACAAGTTGACCATGCACCCATTCGCCATCTGAATTATTTAAAATTTTTTAAATTTTGAATTATTCCTCAAAATCGATAAAAAATCGATGAATACGTCGAAAATCAGTACCTCGGTGGACATGGACCAATATTGCACCGGGCTTGAAGGTCTCCTGGCTTTTCAAGCGCGTGACATCGCTTCGCAGGTACGTGAACTTGGTTGAATTCGCGTACGCAGACGTAAATCTTCGATTGAACGCCTTTTAATTAAAATTATTTATTATTCAGTATTTATTTATAATATTTCGAAAGTATTACTATTATTAATTAAGATATTAAAATACTTAATTAAATAAAATTTTTATAAAATGATTACTCATGTTTTAAACTTTTTAGAAAACTCAATAAAAAAATTTTAAAAATATTACTTCAGAAAATAAAAAAATATGATTCACCTCCACCGCAAGTTTTACTGCAGCTCGTAAAGCCTTTGAATTTCCAGGCGAATTTTCTTTTTCTGTATCGCTTCGGAGAGCCTGAAGGAAATTCCTCACCAGCTCGTGCATCAATTCTTCCTCGACTCGAGTTGCGATCTCTCGTCCCTCCAGGTGAGACGTAGCGATACACAATTCCTGGATTTGGTTCTTGATACAAGATCTGTTGAAAGCGAAAAAAAATGATTTTTTTTTCTATTTTTAAAACCGTTCAGGAAGGGTGAATCGAATTCAAATATCAAAAGCGATGTAAAAATGGGTATAACTACTAGCCATAAGGTCGATCGGTTCCTGAAGAGGCCCCACGGCCGTCAAACTTTCCATCTGTTGAGACGTCTGGCGATGGTAGACGAAAGTCGTACCGGCAGCTTTGTAACTTCCGGACCAACTGATTGAGTAATTTCCATTGAGCAAGAATCTATCGTCTTGCAAACGTACAGCTTTATGAAAGAAAGAAAAAATAAACTAGAATCAAAGTCTACAATATATTTTTTCAGCATCAAACAAATATGTCGTTGATATTAAATAAAGATACATTTTTAATGCGTGTTTCAAAACTTATATGTTGCAAATATTGAAGAAAAAATTCCTCTCTGAAAACTTTCCTTAAAATATTTTAATTGAGCAAGAATTTATTGCGATTATGAAAACGAGAGAGAAAAAATAAATTAGAATCAAAGCTATAGAATTATTTTTTTATTATTAAACAATGTCAATAAAAAAATTTCTTTTCGCAAACTTTATTGTTGCAAAATTTTATAAATTCATTTTGTAACCAAGTAAAAAAATGTTTAAAAAATTTTGAATACGTTCCACAATTAAAAATTGGAGTGTACGAGTAAGTCTAATCGTCCGACGTAATATAAATATATAAAATAAAAATTTTAACAAGTATAAAATTACGGTTTACCTAAATAATTGTTGGTGTGTCTCAACTGAGAGACATTTAGATTGGAAGCGCCGATTGGTATATTGGCAATCAAATGATAACCAAGCTCGAGGGTAGGCTCAGTGAAAATTCCATCGACGAGATGAGCCCGTACCCTCGTGCACTAAAATTTAAAAAATTTCTCACGACGCTTCAATTAACATGAAGAAGAAAAGAAAAAACTACAATGTATGCCATAAATTTACAATAAGTGGTGAAAGGTAACAAGTGGAGTCACTGTAAATATGACAAAGTGTTTATCGTCGAACGGGTTTGTAAAATATTCGGATTAGGAGCGAAGCCCGATTATCGCATTCTCGGGCAAATAATCAAACGCCCGGGGGCACGAAACGCGAGAGTTATTCCGCTTGGGAGAGAAAATAAAGAATTTGAAGAAAGGAAGAAATAAAAAGAGGAAAAAGCGCGAGAGGTCTCACTGCGGGGCAGAAAGTTGCGGAGATCGAAATGAAAACAAACAGCGCGCGTTGTCGTTCCGAGATCGCTGTAAATCAAGAGATTGGGAAAATTATTACGGCGGATATATTCGTGGAAAATACGAGAGCGCAGGATACAATCTTTTTCGCTTGCCAAGAGACGACGACGGGCCGGTTCAACGAAAAAACACAAACTATTATCCGCTGGTCACGAATTCTAACGGAATCTCGATGCAAAGTAATAATAAAAAAAAAAGATAAAAGGGGATCATCTCGATTGATCCGAGTTGTATTCCAATCTCGAATTTATATAACTTATTTTTACAACGAGTCGAAAGATCTTTTCCAGTCTCGATGGTGTCTCACGCACTCTGAAAGTCCAAAAACATTTAAAATAACGGATAAAAAAATGTTATAGCTCGAAGAGTTTATTTCTCGGACTCACGGAGCGCGAATCGCGGATCGATCGTCGTGGAATGTAAAAATGACGACTCTCACGCTCGTAAAATTTTCCAAGTACGAGTTTGTTTGCGGGATGGATACAAAGTCAGATTTCTGAAGGGAACGAACGGTTTTTAGCGTGTTAAATTGGAAAGAAAAATGAAAAAAAATTTAAAAAGTATATTAAAGTTCGATGTAGGGTGTATGTAAAAAATTAAATAAAATTTACGAAAAATTTAAGTAAAATTGAGGAAAAAATTAAGGAAAATTTAAATTTGAATTAAATTAAATTAAAATTTAAGTAAAATTAAAATAAAATATCTTACCGTGAACAAAACTGATACTATGAAAAAGAGCGTTCGTCCCATTTTTCACTGAAAAACGATATCGTCGTGACATTCGAAAACGCAAAACAGAAGGCACTATCGAATATTTTTCACCGCATTGTCCTCGTTAAAATAAATTTCTCAAGTAGCATATCTCCCTGGAAATTTCGATCATTTGTTCGCGATATCGCGTCGCGCGTGTCTCTCGCGCGTACGAGACAAGCCTCCTGGGATAAAACGAGAAAAATAAAGCGTCGTTCACCTGCGATTGCTACACTCTCGCGAAACTCTATTTCGTCGGTAAACGAAAAAAACCGGCATCAAATGCGATTCGAGCATTTTATTATTTTACCGATATCGCGCCTATAAATCGGCCGCGAGAATAAAATTTTTCCCTCCTTCATATTTCCTACCATAGCACACGTGTGTAACGCTGATAAAATTCGAGATAAATGCAGAGAGAAAGAGCGAGATCGCGAGACGCGTCCGTACGTTGCGGGCGAATCTACTCGAGTGATCAAATCCTTCGTATATATTCGCTCCTCGCTCCACGCGCGCCGAAACCGCCTCAGGAAGCGCGAAAAAGAAAACCCGCGCCGCGCGCTTTCCCGCGCGCTTTTCCTCGCGAGGAACGTCCAAACTCGAAATTCTCTCGCCGTATCTCGAGTATTTCGAGTACTCGTAATCTGATTTCGATCTAGATCCGTGTGTACACAGCAGATAAAAGTTCGGTAGTCTATACAGAGAAGTCGCGAGTGGAAATTCAGGAAAAATCCTCGATAAAGTATAATTGACGATATTTATCGTAACCGATTTTGTATTTATGATTTCCGCGTGACTAAATGGAAACTATTATTCGATATCTATCGAAACTAAAAATGGAACATCTGCTCCTCTGCACGGGATTCGGCTCGATTATTATGCTTGTGCGGCTCGCGTACGTATGGATCGTCAGCGGTATAATAAACTCGAAGGCGAATGGAATGTCGGACACGAGGGAAATTCGTCTCTACGAGCGCGATCCTTCGAGAATCGGCTTTTAAACATCGGATAACCTTCGATCTTATTAAGTTTGGCTTCGTACCAAGCCATCTGGCTCCTCGTCGATTGCCGCGCGATGCAATTTACTCTCGGACGTCACGAATAACTCTTTTCACGTCGATTCATTCTCGGAAACGTTGCGCGGATGAATGGGAATCTCTCTCTCTCACGCGGGGACGTGAAATTCTTACGGGTTCGATCGCGAAGCGTCGTGGAACGACTAACGTCGAACCTTTGCTGGGAATCGACTTTATAATCCCGCGTACTCGAGCCTCCACCACTCGTCCACTCTCAATTCTCGATTTGCATTCTCGCGGAAGTTCGGAATTGACATAATTTTTATTCTAATCGATACGTCTGGGGGTTAGATCGAAACATTTTTTATTTTGAATCGATATTTTTCCGATCTTTATACGCGAGAGTCTTTTCGTAAATCTCTAAATAGGAAGATCTTAATTTTATTTTAAAATTGAAAAAAATATTTTGCAATGAAATTCGATTCAATCGATGGACGTTCACGGTTTGAAAAATATAAATTAAAAAAACAAGAAAACTCGATATTTTTCCGATGGGCGATCTTTACCCGCGACAAATTCTGTTCATAAATCTCCGATTCGCGGAAGATCTTAATTTTATTTTAAAACAGAGAGAAGAAACGGTGACGTGATATTCGGAAGAAATTCTTTTCTCGCCCGGAGCTCTACAAACATCGGCAGGAATATTGTGCGAAAAAAATCGAAGCTATTAATTCACGCATTTTATCGGTAAACTTTTTTTTTTCCTCCGGACTCGTTCCTCTCACGATAAAATTATAGACCTACAGTATTTAATGAATATTTATGAAGACGGTAAATCAGTCTGGAGCCCGAGAGGAGAGAAAAGCCTTTTTAAGATATTCAAAATATTGGAAGGAAATCCAGTCTCGTTAATTTTCAGCTTTTCTAGCACTATCGTGACGTATTGTCGTTTTGAATGATGGGCGGGCGGTATAATCTTGGACAAAACAAAACTCGTACACAGCCTCGAAGAAGAGATTAGCCTATTTTAAGCCCGCTTTTCGTTTCCTTCATGAAACAACGTGTCGCAATTGAGGGTGCGCGAATGCCAAGCTGCCAGAGGCTTCCATTAACTCCGGAACGATTTGGGAGGCCTCTCGTTAGACCTGTGCAGTCCGCGGCATGGAAAAATCAATTTTACTGCTCGGCATTCCTCCTCAGGCTCGTTTCGAGTCTAAACATCATTTCTTTTTCGTCTGGTATAAAAACATAAATTAAAAATAATTAAAAAAAAAAGATTTTCCTTTGACAATTGAAGCGCCCGCGCGACTTCCATTGTGAATCGTCGGGACGAAGTGAGTCGGCTTTTATTGCAACATCGTACACGCAATAAAAGTCGAGATAATTGCATCACCGTATCATCTCACGGGCGTCTACATAGTACCGGGGAAAGAACACGCGCGGGATATTAGAGACTCTCCCGCTCAACGACAACTAATCTCGATTCCCTCTCCCGCGCTTGACCATTTGTATCTCTTATTTATAGACAATCGTTGGCGAACGAGCCAATGGGTTGAATGACTTGAATTATTAGCCCGAAACGGCGAGAGGGGTTGGAGCGAGGTATCCAACGTTTTTCCAATCTTGTGGAATCCACAAGACTTTCTCGATTTCTTTTTTCATCGCCAATATTTATGATCGAAGGATTTATATTATTTTTTAAAATTGCATTACCTTGTATGAAATTAATTAAAATCATAATTATTTTGTTGGTAAATGTATAATGAGTGTAATTAATGAATGAAATTGAAAAAAAAATTTAAATCGAAATTTCATTTCACAATCGAAAAAATTCCTTTTATCAATAATTCTAACGACTTCCCACGCACGAATTTTGCTGAATGAAAAAATCACAAAGAAAAAAATGATGTCCGCTCCATGATGATTTTCACCTTCAGGACTCGATTAAGAAACTATCAGATAATTGAGTGAAAAATAGTCTGACACTTTAGCCCAAGGCGTTATCGCGTCAACGCGGTCTCAAGAGTTATTTTTCCCATAATCGATTTGCAAAATCTAATTTTTCGCGTGTCATCGTTGCCGATTTAATTTCCTATGCAGAATCGACGATGATAACGAATGACGATAATTATAACGTTCGATAATTAAACTTCATTGTCCCGTAATGATGGAAAGTCCACACGTGCACTCGCGAATTCGTTAGCCGAAGAATAGCAGCTGTAACGACGATGATAAAGCTAACAATATTCGAAATATAATCAAATTATTAGCTCGGAATCGGCTCTGCGGGTAACGAGAAACGTCCGAAGAGTTGCGTCATCGAAACGAAATAGAAATCAATGCGCATCCTGCCAAGAGAATTTTTTTTTCATTTTTTTTATACCATTTCATCGAAGAAAACATTAGATTTGGGTTGAAGATTGTTTCAAGTGTCTGCCAGGAATTCTAAGCTCGATTGTTGGACGCTCCAGTTCTGATGCGCGCGTCAGCTTCCGGCATGTGCACCCGCTCAATTACCCGATTACACCGACGCGAACATTAAAAACATATTAATCTCGCATAGCCTTTAGAGTTTGCGTAACGAAAATGCGTCTCGACGAGGATAAAAGTCTGGCCAGGTATGAAATTTATCTCCCTCGCGAGTGTTATTTATCGGGAGAATAATGTAGATCCGGTCGAGTTATCTCTCCGTCTGGGAAAGTATAGTGCTCGATCGCGAACAAAATGGCGATTCGGTCGGAGGCACTCCGCAACCCTCGATAATGCAACGTCTGACAATTTAATGCAAATTTCTGCTCGACGGAGATAAAGTCATATGTGAGCTCCCGAGAAATTCATACAGGCTAGCGCAAATTTCACCTCCTTTCATTTTGAATTCTTATTCGTCCGCGTCGATTTCTTCTTCTTCTTCTTCTTCCTCTCCTCGTGCGTGTTCTCACTTTGAGGAAAAAAAAGTTGAGCTCTCGGTGTCGCAAGGAAGTCGAGCGATAAATGGATCGGCGTCGCGCTTCGTCGGGCGCGAAATTCGCTCCGTGTTTTTAACGTCCATGCAGAAAAGATGAAATAACGAGCGTATCGAGATCGGCGCCTACAGCGGATCACCCTGACAGGATCCACCTTGTTTGCGAGTCAACCAGTTTCAGGATTTTCATCAGTAAATTATACGTCAACGCACTTGTCAATTTTCTCGCTACTCCGTCGCGTTCGCTGTCTCGTAATTTCATCATTCCCCTTCGCAGACCGTCAATTTTGCGATTTTTTTCCTTCAAACTGGCTTCATTGATTTCGCAGAAAAATATTTAAAAACTTGAAAAATACTTTCATATGAAAATTTCAAATTTTCGCTTACCATCGGTAGATAAAGAAGTTTTCTACTTTTTGTTACCGATCGTCGGTCACTTATCGACCGCGGTACAGACGTCGATAAGGAAGGGATCTGCGAAATCTTCAGAGGTGTTCCCCCGTCGGTAAAATTTTTGTTCGAACGAACTTCTATCGCGAATCTTGAAAGTCTTTCCCGGAACGGGATGATTGATTTTTCCCAAACGACCTATTCGAAGCTCTCCTCTCTCATTCGATTCCATTTGGCGGGGATCGGATGAGGCGAGGGTGGCTTCGAATCAAGGCTTGGAAGGCCTCCCCCCGGCGGAGAGGGATGTTGGTGTGGTGGAAGAACGCTTGACAAGCGAAAGAGCGTGTCAGAGGGTAATCCTATCGGTGGCTCTCGGTCGTCGACGGTGGGGGCGGACGTCGCGACGTTTAAACGCGATTGGCCCGTCCTCGACATTCGGGGCGTGGCCACGAAGAGTCTCCAAACGGGATGCACACGTCTGCACGCCTGGAGGAACTTTGGATCTCTCAATTCCCTGACATAAGGGCCTTTTCCGCGCTCCGAGCTCATATTCCTCCCCGACTCTGCACCGTAACGTGAAAACGTATTCAACATGGCGCCCAAACATTACCAGGATCACAATCCCGGGCAACAGATCCCAAAAACACGCGAGAGCTTTTCAAATTTACATTTCAATTTCGAATCAATTCGTTCAACGATTTCAGACAAACGATCAATTCAATTCCTATTCATTCTAAATCATATTCTATAAATGAAACCTGAGGGATGCCAAGAAATTCCAGTTAACAAAAACGAAAAATAAAGAAAATTGAGTACTTTTCTTTCCATGAAAAAAAAATCTATATAGCGCTCTAGGAGATTTGTCTCCAGTGCGAAAGCTCTCTCGGAGCAACAACTTGTCGCGGCAGTGGTGGAAGATTGCGTAACAGGGTTGGCCAAGGGAGAGACGACAGAGGGCAGAGGGCGATCAACAATTTCCGGTGTGTGGCGGAAGAGCGCGGGGGGGGGGTTGGTGCGGCGCGTACCATGGTGGGGGTGTGCGCTCCGGGTGAAAGGTACGAGGGGTCGGGCCGGAGCGCCCTTCTGACGCTGGATCGCGATGCGAAGAGCTGGTAGGACGGATCGGGCCAAAGGGGTTGCGCAGGCGCTCCGGCACCGAGATACTCGAAAATGTGTGCTCACTAACACGAGTTACCCCGAAGCCATGTCAAACGTAGCGACTATAGGTTAAATCCTCGCCACGGACTTTTTCTTGTTTTTCTGGCGTTGCCTCCTGATGCCCGCCTTCAAAAGTACCCGGCGACCAATCGACGTTCCGCGACCCGGTTCGCGGCTAGTCGTGAGCTTCACCTCGTGACATTCTCTCTCTTTATCTCAATTTTCCTCTCTCTCTCTCGCTCTCTGCCTCTCTCACTTGAATTCTTGTTCTGTGTTTGTCTCTCTTTGTCCGTTTCTCTCTCCCTCCCGGGCCAAAGCGCTCGGCATCTCTTGACATCGGGAGATGCTCCAAATTGTCGGAAGATCGCGCCGAGTTACACTGCGAGCGGCAAACTCTCGGTGAACGACGAGGGTGATTTTTCGATGCCGCTCCGGGTGAGTTCCCGTACTCGTTCGGCATCCGTCGGCCGTTGATCCACCAGGTCAATTCGCTCGTCGTCGATTCGGAGCCCGCGAGGCGCCAGGCAATCGGTATCGCGGATCGTTATCTCGAGGAACAAGGAGAAGGGGCAATTTCCCGTGCGTACACGCGAGGGAGGTGGAGAATCGGAGAAGAAAAAAAAGGCAAGATCGTGGCGGGGGATGGATGGCCGAGTCGGTAGCTCTTTGCCCGAATCGATTCTCAAAAGTCATCGAATCCTCGTCGCGGTCTATCGCTCTCGCGCTCTTTCCTCCTGAACGTCGCGGGAACGTAAAAACATTTTCGAGCCTCGCTTTGATAAAGTGACGAGTGAACTTTGGTGTGAATTTCATATTTTATTCGTCGATCAAGGACATCGTGAATTTACGGGGGAATTATTTAATTGAATCTGGTGACCAGGATAATTTGAAGCATGAATGGAACGGCTTCGATCACGGCCAGCAACGAGGCACAGATTTCGAGACAACATTCCCAAAATGACACAAGCTCGGATCATCCTCGGAGTCCTGGAAGTCCTTTGAGCATACGTCACGGTTTGTATGACTTTTCATTAAAATTTTCCATCATCTAGATAAAATCTTAGCCGAAATAGAATTATCTAAGATCAACGTCTATTTATCTAATTGCAATGAGAACTTGTTGGCGGACGAATCGAAAGTTTTTGTCCCGAACGTCACCGTCGAGTCGTGACGTGGATTCGCGATGTTGTGTTTCCCGGAGTGTTATTATTTTTTGATGAATGTCTCGATACATTACCGTCTGCTTTTATTGAATAAAGAGACACATGCCTGCCTCAACGTGAAAATAAAAACCAGCGGAGGAAGCAAAACAAAAAGTGAGGATTAATTGTATCATGAACGTGACTCGTAGAATCCGGATGCGATTTTGTTTCTAATTTTTTGAGATGTATATTTTTGGAGTATTATAACGATTGTGATCTGTCAGCGTGGATGTAATATGTAAATCTGACGATCGGCCAAATCAATTTACCCTTTCGAGGCTTACACTGTTATTCGTTACTCGGTTATCCGGTCACGTTCAGCGAGATCGAATCACTATTCGCGTGTCTGAGAATAGTCCTTCGCCACCCCTTGGTGGACTCTCGTCCCCAACGAATGAACCCCGAAGCAAAGTGAACGACGTAAAAAAAGTTTCCCTCGCGAATTTTCACGAGCAGTCATCACAATCATCAAAGAGATATTATTTCAAATGCGTCGAAACAATAAACATTCGATGTTTTATCGTGGCAACGGGGATAATGTTGTCTGTGCAAATATTATTATCGCAAAACACGCCGGGAGTCGTTAATAAAACGATATATCTCACGTATGAATGCAAAAAACGTAGTCACGAATCTCGAGAATGAAAGAAGAGAAATGAGAAGAGGATAAAAACAAAAGACGACTGAGAAGGGATGGAAACAAAAAAATGTAGACATCAGTAATTTTAAAATCACAGAAAATAAATGAAAAGAGATTAAAAATGCAAGAATGACTAATAAGGGATGAAAATGTAAAAAAAGTAGTGAAAAATTTGAAAACGAACGAAAGAAAATGAAAAGAGAATAAAAATAAAAGACGAGTGCGAAGGGATGCAATAAAAAAAACGTAGCCAGTAATTTGAAAATACGAGAAGATAATCAGAAGGGAATAAAATGCAAAAACGACCAATAAGGGATGTTAATGTAAAAAATGTAGTCCAAAATTTGAAAATGAAAGAAGGAAAATTAAAAGAGAATAAAATAAAAGACGTCTGAGAAGGGATGAAAATGTAAAAAAGCGCAGCCAGTAATTCGAATATAAAAGAATAAGATATGAATCGAATAAGAACGCTCAAACGACAAATAAGGGATGAAAATTAAAAAAAGTAGTCAAGAATTTGAAAATGAAAGAAGAGAAATGAGAAGAACACAAAAACCCAAAAGGCGACTGGGAAAGGGATGAAAATGGGTGAACTAGGGTGCAGACGACTGGATTAGCCCATTAGAGTAATCAAATCTTGGAGTCGCGCTGAAGAAAGTGCATCCCGGGGTTAAACGGACTAGGGACGAAATGCGAATCTCCTTTTTTGGAAATAAAAGAGACCAGGGTACAAAGTGCTTTTTCAACATGTACGATAGAGCGCTCGCTTTTCCCTTCTGATTTATTCCCGTACAGATTGTATATTTACTGTTGTAAGAGAGTATACGTGATAGAGAAAGAGAACGAAAGAGAAAGAGAGAGAGAAAGCTGTGAGAGTGTGTGTAACGTTGGAGCGGCGCGAGGGCGTCAAATTTCATTAGCATATCAATGCTGGTGGATGGCGGAGACTCCGAGGCGCCACCTGCGACCGGTATTATGGGATCAGAGTCAGAGTGAGGAGATTTCTCCTTCCGAGATTCCCCAGCCGCGATCTACGAAAAGTTATACAGGCAATTCCGTCTCGATTGCAAATGTCAAAAATTCTGATTTTCTCGTTTTTGAAAATTATCAATCTCCTTTTTTTTATAAAATTGTTAATTTCCGATCGGCAATGTCTCAATGACGTTTCAAAGCTTGATGAAATTCCCCGAGGGGAAGAAGCTCATCGTTGCGCGATAAATACAATCCCATCAAATGACGCCTCGGCGAAAAGCGTGACTAATAAAGTAAGTGGCGGGCAGAGGTCCCCGAGTAATTCGTTCCGAACGACCCCATCGCACTCTCGTCAATGCGTCTACCTATTGTCACGATAATAGAATCTCAATCGCATTTCATCTCGAGACGACTCACTCTCGTGATTTCCTCGGCACTGGTTTCCGGAAAGGAAAAACTTGACCATTTTTTCCTGCTCAGCTCGCGTCGTGTGCCACTTCAACGAAGTGTCTTGCACACTTCGAGGAAAATCCTTCAATTCTTTTGAAATATTTATGAAAGGAAAGTACACGCGCATTAATTTATGATTTTCCGCAATTCCTTCACTCTCTTCTTTTCCGAAAGCCGGCTCTCTTTCAAAACTCATTTCCCGATGTAAATGCTGTTTGCCGAGGCCAATCGTTCGTGAATCCCTCTGTCTTTTCGCGCTAAGCTTCTCCGAGCATTGGGGAACGTTGTACAGGGAAAAAAACCGACGTTTCGCGGGACAGCGCGTTGTACTCCCTTGGGAAAAAAAACGCCAGGACGTTCCACAGACTTCGGGATCGACTGGGCTTTTTTCCTCGAGAGAAAACACACTTCGGGTATCTCGGAACTTGATTCTACCCGAATTTCCATTCTTGCGTTACGATTCATTGAGACGGAGGGAAAAAATCGAGATTCTTGTTGACACACGCACGTGTTGTGATTAATCGAATTCGTAAACTTGTTTTGCATACAGATGTACGGGAACGTACGCCGATTTTCGAAAAAGACAAAAAATCAAAATAAACAGAAGATTCGCGCTTTGCTGGTATCGATTGGAAAGAGAGAGATAGAGAGATCGAGATATTGAAAGTTGTTCGATGTATATTCCTGGATGCACATGTCAGTCCAACATTTGTGTAAAGTCTGGCGGATGATATTGGCGCACGACGCACGTGAGACCGCCAGAATAATTGTCCTTAGGTTTATATATTTTTTTTTAGTCCGACGCGCGAGCGACGTACGGGTAAACATTGACGAATCATTATTTATTGTTTTACGGCACTCGCGCGACGATATTCGACGCTCTCCGTCAATTCTCGTTATTGTTTATTTATCAAGAACCTATAACGCTGCGATTAGAGTGAAAAACACGATTGGAAAATTTATTGGTCTTCCGATGTCGCGATCACGCGCGACAACAAATTTGTTTACATCAGTCCTGGTGGAATTGTTTATATTTGCACTCATCAAAAATCAAGCTTTGTTCAATTGTTATCAGGTCTTGATAGGGTTTTCATCAGGAACTGATAATGAAACCCTACTTAAGGTTGACCTGATAAGGTCCTGATAAGGTCTTCACAAGGATCTGATAATGAAACCCTACTTATAATTGACCTGATAAGGTCCTGATAGGATTTTCACCGTCAACTGATAATGAAGTCCTACTTAAGATTGACTTGATCAAAACCTTACTTCATCCCAAGCTGACCCTTATGAAAATTTTTGCTACAATGTGATTTGAATACTAAATAAAATTTTCCTAACTAAAATTTCAGATTCCGGTGAATCGAGTGTCATATCGCCGGGACTTCCAGAGCGTTACAGTCCGCTAGGAGCGACGGGATCAGCGTCGAGTCAGCACGACCCGTACGCCTCGAGATCCGTCCAGGAATGTCCGGTTCCTCTGTGTCGCGGCATGCCGTCGGATTTTCCGTTAGCTCGTTCTCCATACTTGACGGCATTGGGAAACGGCCATTCGCATCTGCTCGGCCAAGCTGTTCAGCAGCAGCACCAGCATCATCATCAGCAACCGTCTCATCAGCAGCAACAACATCACCAGCAACAGCAGCAACAGCAACAGCAACCTCAACATGGCAGCAAACCGCCGAGGAGTCTTGGTCTCATTTGTGTCGTTTGCGGTGACACGAGCTCGGGAAAGCACTATGGAATCCTTGCTTGCAACGGTTGCAGCGGGTTCTTCAAGAGAAGCGTTCGTAGGAAACTCATTTACAGGTGAGAATAAGTCGTAAATCAATATAAGTAATTCATAAAGTATTCATCAAAAAGTCACTTTTATCAAGAATCGTCCGTCTGATTTCTTCTTAAAGTGATGTTGAACCTGCATTAGTATGGAACAGATGAATGCGAAATGGATTCACGCATTTTCCCAAAATGCTGAATATTCTGTACAGGTTATTTCCAATTGTCTTTTCAGCTAATGCAGGTCCTAATCCTACATTACTCCTTGATTTTCCTCTGTTCCCTCTTTAATTTCACCTCGTGAGTCCGCAGTTGACTTTTAGGCTCTAACTTCGTATCGCATTATTCCTACGTGGACACGGAAAAATTGCAGAAAAACCGTGCTGATACATTCGGTACCGTTATCACTCCTCGAAAAATCCAGAAAAAACCACACCTGTCAAATGATGCGAGCTAAACGGTCACCCATCCAAGTACCGACCGTGCCTAAAATTGCTTAACTCGTATGACCATCAAAATTCAACATCAATCGTCGGTTCACGACTGTCCGTCGAAATACTGAATATTCCGGACAACAAATCAAGTCAATAACTAGCTCCTGTTGCGCATCAATTTGGATCAAAATCTCAAAAACTTGTTTACCTTTCACAAGCGTTCGGAATTTCAATCACGCTCAAACTACTATCAAAAGCTCGTTCACAGGTGCATCGAGCGATCTGGTGTATCCGTGTCTGCTTTTTGTATGCATACGGCCGATAAGAGATAAGATAATTGAAGAGGTCGCACGCGACCACTTGACGCGTTAGAGGAATCGCACGCGAACGGATCGCGCGGAAGCCCTTGAAATTCTATTTGCCCGTTTCTGATGTGTGCACGATGGAAAAGGGCTCATCGCTTTGTTCGCCCTGCGATTTCGGTGCCATGTGGCCGGGATCGAGTAGATTCATCCTTAATACCGGCAACAATGGCAAGTGCCTATATTATTCCAGGCCGGATTACCCTCTGCCCTTATTATAATCAGCCGTTTTTCGCGTGTACGTTTTTTTTTTTTTCATGCTTACAATCGTTTTCGCATGTTTTTTTCGCTCTTGGCGCACGACTTATAAATCGTTCGCTTCTTGGACTTTTATCGTCAAACCTTTTTTTCCAAACGGACGTTTTCCACGGGCTCGGGGACGATGGAAGAGGGTGAGAGCTCGTCTCTCGACGTGGAAACCATCAGGATCCCTCGGGAGCGGCCATCCATCTCCATCGAATCTCTCTCAAGCCCAAAATAACCGGGACTCGCTCACGGTCTTTTAGCCACGTCCCGCGGAGATGTAGACGAGAGTCTGGCATTGTCTGGTCGAGACGAGTGTGTCAAAACGGTGAATCGAGCGCGGTAAATACACAAGGTGAATATCGTACCCGTGAGACGTATAGAGGAGACGGAGGAGGTCTTTCCGGAAATTTGACAAATAGAAACGTCGGTGATATAATTCGAGCTCAAAGCTGAAAATCTTAGCGTGCGCTTGCGACTCGTGAGGATGGAAATCTGCTGTCAGATGGCCGTATAATGCGGTGAAGACTGAAGAGCCTTCGCACAGATAACCAATTATAGGGCGAGTCCTCGAGTCGCCCGTGGATCGACGAGGGCACACTCGGAAGGTTCGCTGGAGAAAGCGCGACTCCGAGGATAACGACAGATGCGTCACTCGGACGAAAATCCTGGCAGGATTACCGCGCGCTCTGGGCAAGAGAGTATACGGTCGAATTGCCGGTGAGGTTATTACATAAACGAAGCATCCCAGAACCGAATCGAGACAATGGGTATCCGGTGAAGAGACCCGAAAAGGAACATTCAAATTACGCAACGTTCAAGAGGGCTCGAACGTTTTGTTTAACCTTTGAGGAACATCGATAATATCAACGAGAAGGCAAAGAAAGAAGAAAATACATTCCAGTCGTATCGAAATAATACATGAAATTAATACAAAATAGATAACATAATACTTGTATTGAAAGTACTCAAAAGGACCGACATCGCTTGAGGTAAATGCGATCACATAATGTTTCGGGTTATGAAAAGCGTAACTCGATAGAGCAAACAATGCGCTCCTCGAGGGTTGTCTGTCGACGTAACAGGATCGAAGAGGAATTTCGTAGGTGGAGAGAAAATTCGAGGCGAGATGGGTAAATAAATGTATGATGTGGTTCTGAAGGGTGAATTCTGCAGCGGATGGTGAAAGAGAAGGGGGAGGAAGGGGAGCGGGGAGTCGCTTCTGGTGGCCGCGGGTGGCTTCGCTGGGGTGTGAACGCAAATCAATTTGTCCGACCCCTGCCATGACGGCACGCACCGATCGCGCCCTCGTTCTCTCACCCCCGGACTACCCTTCTCGTTTCTCTCTCTCTCATACCGCACATACGTCTCCCGAAGCCCTGGAGACGATAGCTCAGTGCCATAACGCCCGAACTTTTCGATTCTATCGATTCTAATCGCGTCTCTTCGTTTCATGAGCCTTGATTCGTGGACATAAACGGACTGGGGTATAAACGAATGTGCGCGAGGATGTTACACGGGCTTAATACGGTCGTCGAGCTGCCGCAAACCCACCGGTGCCCCGGGACAAGATACAGACACGGTCACGATGCTGAACCCTATCCCTTTCCCACTTTTCGCCTATTTTCCCTTGTAAGTGACGTCGCCTCAAATTGGACGAACGAGAGACTCATCCTTGTTGCGGAGTAATCTTTTTTTCTAATGTTTTCTATCTGTTCTTTTGTTTCTGAAATTTAGATGTCAAGCCGGGACCGGGCGATGCGTCGTTGATAAGGCTCACAGGAATCAGTGCCAGGCTTGCAGATTGAAGAAGTGCATGCAAATGGGCATGAATAAGGATGGTAAGTAATAGTAATTTTGTTTTTTATTTACGAAGATCAGTAAAAATGAGAAATGCTCGAGTCGCTGAAGTCGAAGGCTTATGAACACTATCTAAGAAGGCGATAGTCTTGGATTTTAGCGGCGAAATCACTGAAAACTGAAATCAATACAAACTGAAATCACTAAAAACTGAAGCCACTGAAAACTGAAATCACTGAAAACTGAAGCACAAAATCATTCTATCCTCTCTGATTTTTAGAGCGAGTCCTCAAAGACATAAATAAGTGGATAGAAAATTCGATTCAACGGGGAAAGAGCGAAATGATGCTCGTATGCGTATTTGTCGCAGGAAGAAAAAGAGGCAAAAAGCGGATCGTCGTTTCACCCCACGCTCGCGTTTCTTCCGCGAGCAAATTCAACTCTCGATACTTTTGCGGGCTGCACCTGAGCAACGAAATATCCCGCTTTTCCTCTTTTCTTTTTGTTGTTGTTTCCTCTTCTCGTCTCTCTTATTCGCCTTTTATGTGCGGCGTGTGCGCGGAGAAAAAGCATCGGCCAACTTTCTTATTGCCGAACTCGATGTCGCGTACAAGATTGCTTCGGATTTTCCCCCTCGCGGCGAGCTCTCGGATTTATGTGGCCCCTCTCAGACGATACATCGAAATTTATTAGCGACACCGCGCTTTTTCTTACGATCCGGCCGCTCTAATAATAATTGTAGGGAAAACTTTTCCAGTCGAATCTAACTCATCGTCCTGATTGATTGAACGATACTTTTATATCCTCCCTCTGTCGTTTTCAATGCAATTTTTTTCATACGAATATGTAGGCAGATAAAAATGGAGAACGCATTTTGATGACGAACAACGTGAGCTCGTTAACAGTTGAGGATTGTGTAAAACGAATTTCCATTCCATCGCGATCCGTCATTCAAATTCCTGAGGGATGAATCTCTCGATCGGTCCACAAAAAAAAATTGTCTGAAATTCCCAAAAATTGGCAAAAGCTGTCAAGAATTGTACTAAATGCCATCCAATCGATTAAACGCACGGTGTAGATCTTTTTTTAGAGAATTATACATTCTAAATTCAAGAATACTGATTATACTCGAAATTTTTTAAATCTATCCTAAATCGTTCGAAATTTCTATTTAGAATCATACAGAATTCACTCGTCTCTGAAATCCCGGCAAATTCGCAAAAGCCAAGACAGCGTCGGCACGTGCGCTGCGTACACGTGTAAGCGTAATTTGTTGGTCTCGAGAATGCGAGCTTAGGCGCGGATTTAACCCTTACCGCAAAGCGTCCCCGCGGTATCGCTCGATAAACAGTGCGGTCGTTAGGGACGCGTGCCGTCGGTTAATTGGACAGAATAAGCGTATGCGCGATCGGCAAAATTTCTCGCTCATCTTGAAACACTGTCGAAGCAGTATCGCGAAAGGGAACATACATTTTCGAGTCTTTGGTAAGCCGAATTGATAGGAGCGTTAAATAAAGGATAAAGATGAGACGAACGGACGTTTGTCGAGCGAGGCGTGAAAAGACCACCCGTCGCGGGTCCATGCAAATGAGCGTGACAAAGAGAAAGAGAGCGACGTTTATCTCTTTGCGTTTTAAAAAAAAGAAAGGAAAAACCTAGAGCGGGCTGAGAACGTGCAGCCAAAGGGCTAAAAAAGTTGAGAGGGTGCAGTCTGAGGAGAGTTAAAGCAAAAGAGAGGAAAAGAGAGAGAGAGAGAGAGCGTGCAGCCGTAGAATACGCACGCCGTAGGTGGAGTAGAAGGAGGCTCCCATTAAGCCGCTCAGCGGGCCACAGACGCCGCTAAAACGCGTCGCAGTCACGTTTCACACAGTTACGAAATTATTTGCCGCGGGGCCAAATTATTTTTAAAGAAAGCCTCAAAAGTCCGACTTTCGCTAAAAAAAGCGTCTAAAAGGTCCTGAAAATGGTAACTCGTTTACCGAGTACTTTACTGCGATGAGATCTTGTTATTTTTTTACCTCTCGCATTTCCGGTTTATAACGAGACAAAGGACGAAGGGCCGAACGTTTATGATGTATGAGTGAAACAGTCGAATCAATCGAATTAATTCTCTGGGGATAAATTTATAAGCGATACGTAACAGGAGAGTTGAAAGAAATTTGTGACAGCTCAGAGTTTCGTTTCTCAGGCTATTTTAAAGAATTGCTCAAAATTTTAAAGAAATTTTAGTATTAAATTATTTATTTTGTACAATTAATGATGGCGTTCAGTCGTAACAATTTTCTTTCGTATATTTTCAAAATTTTAAAGAAAATTTAAAAGCTCTCAAAAATTAGATCTCATCAACTCCTTTGTCCCTCGCATTTCCGGTTGATAACCAAACAAAGGGCAAAACAAAAAAGGCCAGTAAAATGTTCGAGTGAATCAAATCAATTTTTAGGGAATAAATTTACGAGGAATACGTAACACCAGAGTCGACAGAAATTCATGACAACTCGTCTCAGAACTATTTTAAAGAAACCCTCAAAATTTTCAAGAAAATCTGAAAGCTTCCAAAAATGCGTTTCCGGTTCACAACAAAACAATCCCGTTTGTGATTTTCCGGTGAAGCTCATTTGAATTAATCTCCAGGGAAACTTCTTTCGGTATAAATTTACGAGCGATATGTAACGCGAGGGAAATTCGCGACGACCCGGAGCCTCTCGGAACGAGACTGAAATATACGAGAAAGAGCTGAAAGTTACGCAATCCTCGGTTGAATACGTGTATTGCGAGAGACACGGGGACGTGTCCATCCGATATTGTATGCAGCTCGGTTATGTGCCGGCTGTCAGAAGCAGAGCGAGCATCATCAGATTCGCGCGCGATCGTCGAGACAAGAGAGGCGGATACGAGCGTCTATATAATACATCATCCCCGTCACTACATCTACATGCTAAAAAAAAAATAATAAAGCCATATTACGTTAGAAGCGACGCGTGTCCGACATTGATTTTCTCATTTTAGCGATGTCTGTGCTCTCGAAGCTTTTCGTGTATCTCAGAATAAAATGTTTACTCCTCGCAGCGGTGCAGAACGAGCGACAGCCCAGGAACACGGCGACGATACGACCGGAGTCCCTCGTGGAGATGGATCAGGAGCGAGCATTGCGAGAAGCCGCCGTCGCCGTTGGTGTTTTTGGGTGAGTTTCGAAAACGTTGTACACGCATTATCGCACCCGGGGAAAAGTTTTAATATCGATAAAACGCGAGAGAGAGGCTCCGGAGAGGGCGTCAAGTAGAAAAAGACTCGATAGAGCGGACGTCGTCCGTGTTTTTGCACAAAGCACAAAAGAGGCGGAGAACAGCAGAAAGGACGCCACGTTACCACGTTTGATCTCCCTGGCTATCTCCGACAATCCCGTTGATCGCGCTCCCGATACGAGCTACGAAGAACCGCGACTCTACTGTGTGCTTTGCGCCACGCCGAGCGTGATCTATCATGAAAAATTACCTTTGACCGACTTGCCGTGAATCAAAGCCTCACAATCCCTCCCGCCGTAGTTACCTCCATCGACTCCGCTCGAGTCGACGTGTTAAAATCGGCCCTCGAGCGAGCCTCCCAACCGTTAATAAACGGATAATCAATATACAGATCCCGCGACTTGCACGGATATCGGGCAGACTCATCTCGTGTCTCTTCGAGCTTCAAAAACTCCGGACTGTTTCACCGATTTTTTAAAATCGAGAATACTCGTTTTTGCTGTGAAAACTGTCATTCTATTTATTGATGTAACTTGAGGTTTTTTGCAAACTGGAAATTCACGGTATTGTTTGAAGAATTCAAAATTTATTTAGATACAAAAATTATCATGAAAACTGTTTTTTTTATTGATACGGTATTGTTAGCATAATTAAAAATTGAATTTGGTACTTGTATATTCTGTTCTTCGAAAATTATCGTGGCAGTCGTCATATTTTTACCATTACGATGAGATTTTTTGTAAAATCTCAAATCACGTTATTGTTTGAATAATTAAAAATTTATTTTAGCACTTGTAAAAATAAATTTTTCAAACAGCATACTTTATTTGGCCCGATACTGTATATAATTATCTCAAAAATCAAAAGTTGTCTTTTATTTCATGTATAAAATAATAAGAGCTGTAAACGTGATCGTATAAACAATTTGAGTTGGGCACGCCCGGGCGTTGGGATCGTTGCTTCGCAGATGGACCCGGGAATCGGCGAATCCCTTCGTCAACTTGAACGCGAAGATCGCGAGCTTTCTCGTGGAAGTTTCATCATCTTTCCTTAACTCCCATGAGCACCGAGATGCATGAACGGCTCGCCGTTAACGATCTGAGCAAAAAGAGCGCGAGCCCGAGCGCACGACGACGACATTTTCTTGTTACCGATCGCTTCGTCCTCCTCGTGATTCGTCGATCTCGCGAGTGTCGTCACTTCAGGACTGTCCCCGATGTTCCTCTCGACGCGAACCGGTTGCGGGATCGGCGGCAGCGTGTCCCTCACGTCGCCCTCGGATTTCGCCGATTTTCTGACGTTCGACGCGATACTTCCTGGAATCGAAGCCTGAATGACGCTCGTCTCCTCGCACTCGATCCTCAACAATCCTCGTCCGTGACTCTCCGACTTTGTTTTCCGTATCAAACGAGCGACTCGCCGTCGCATCTCCGCTCGCACTCGCGAACAATCGTGAGAAGCTCGAGGAACATTCTCTCGCACCTCCTCCTCGATTTCCGTGTCCGAACTCTTCGCCGTCTGATCCAACATCTCCAGGAGTCGATCGAACGACTCCGCCATTTCTTCCAGCGATCGCTCGCTTATCAGCAGGAATCCTCGAGTTCCTGACTCCGTTTCCTTCAGAGCCGCCTCCAGGTCGGCGAGATCGCGCTTCATCGTCTCCAGTTTCTTCTCCGCGACCTCCCGACGCAGTCTCTCCTCGTTCAGCAGAATTTCCGTTCTCCTGGACTCGTCCACGAGTCTGTCGTGCTCCATCCGAGCTGCGGACAACTCCTGCACGACTCGACCCAGCTCCTCGAAATTCGAACGACTTTCAGATTTTTCCGCAATATTTTCCAACATCTCCACGACGGAGTCTTCCTTATTCGTGTCCTCGACGCTCGGAGTCATCTGAGCCCGGAGATCGACGTGAATCGAAACTTTCTCGTTCGGATCTTTACCGATCTCCGGCTCGATTTTCTTAACTTCAACCGGTTTTTCTGTTCTTCGAGCACGAGCGACCGCGACGTTTTTCCCAACGACCGATCCTGGTCTTCGAGCTTTCGGCACGAAAGCGCTTTTTGGCCTCGAAACGGAAGTCTCGCCCCTGGCATTTCGATTTCCGTCAGCCGAAACGACGTTTCTCTGAGGTACACTCAGCCACCTGTAATCGGATCTACCAACCACGTTGTTCAACTCCAGTCTGTGAAATATTTTCTGCACCGTGTCTTCATCGAGATTCGGATTCATCCGGACGTCGATTATCGAAATCGTCTTATTGTACTCCAGCAGATGAACCAATCGTTCACCGACCTCGCTCGTCAGACCGCACTGCTGAAGATCGAGAGCTTTCAACCACAAACTGTCCCTTATCGCCTCGATGAGCTCGCAGACCGCCGAGTCACCGAGTCGAGGATTACCGTTCAAGGTCAATCTCCTCAAACCCGGCATAGCTTCTAAATTAGGCTCTCTGTACCTCAAAGATTGCTTCCAAGTGTCGTGATACAGCGACAATTTCTGCCTGCACAGAGCCCCGGCGAGCGACGCTCCGCAATTCCCGCTCAGGTCGCACTGGCTCAGGTTCAAGCTTCGTATGCTCTGAACGTCAGCGACGGTTCGACATACCAGGTCGCAGCTGCTGTCGCCGATGTAACATCTCTGGAAGGACAAACGCTGGAGATTCGGAGCGCTCGCGAGACCGACGCAGAGCGTCGCGAGGCAGTCCGCCGGCAGGGGAATCCCCTCGAGCTCGAGACTCGTCAGGGCCGGTGAATTTCTGACGCACTGAGCCACGCTGTGGGACAGCCATTCCAGGAGATAACGGGACAGGACGACCGGAGCTTTTCCCATCCTTCGAACTTTGTCCTCGGAGTTGATCTCCTCCAGGGGTTTCCTCGACTGATAACGACTTCGGATGCTTATCGACCGCAAGCTCCGGTCGAGGCTGAGGGAGTTCAGGATCGGTCCCCAGTCGTCCATTTTTACGCGATCCGTGGTGAAGTCGAGGTAATGCGGAAGAGTCACGCATATGACGGGCAAGGGACGCACACCCTGGCGCTTGCAGAGCTCCATGTAACAAGCCGCGAAATTTTCTCCGGTTGGTATGTCGACTTTTATCGTCTCCTTCGTCGCTCGTCGACGCTCGACGTTTTTTCTTCGCTCTCGGTTGGCCATTTTTATCTTTGATTATTCAACGGAGCGAGTTTTTCGGGACTTCGCTCAGTCACTCGACGGTCTCGGCTCAAACGTCATTTGCGAACACAACCTCGAATCGCGGAGTTGAATCGAACGGTTGTGAGTTTGTTACGCACTCTGAGAACGCACTTTGAGTAGGATCGAGTTTGATGGACGCACGAGAGTACGAGGGAAGAAAAAAAATACGATTTTGTCTACGTTTCGTGATGATTTCGAGGTGACGAACGAGGCGACATTGCGCGAGGCAAATCGAGCACGCGAACACGGGAATCGGAAGAGCTTTCCAAACAAAAATACGTTCGCGCTTTACGCTCGTGGCTGAAGTTGTCGGCGAATTCGCGACGGTTGTATGGTTAAGAATGCGACGTAAAGAGAAATCGAACTTTTCTCGAAATTTTCATTACGGTTTCATTTCATTATAAAGATTTTTCGATATTTATAATTTATTATAATTTCCATTTTTATGAATCTGCATAAAAATAAGTATAATATTCAATTTATTATATTTTTTAATCGATTAAATGAATCGAGTTGAAATTTGCACAGGAGCATTGGAATTATATCGTCAATGGTCAAATTTTCAGATTTTTCACTGTTATTATCTCCAGTACGTCAATTTTATTGTTCTTGACATCCTTAAATAAATTTTAGAAAATAAAATATAAAAAAAAACAAGTCCTGATATGTTTATAAAAATAATGAAAGATCTGAGAAAAATTTCTTTTCTGTCCAGACCACCGGTTTCCCTCGCGATGGCGAGATACGCCGCGCCTCTCTCGTTGCCGTCGATCGGCTCGACAACGACGACGACGACGACGAACGCCCCGCCGGATGAGACTTCGCCCCGTCAGATGCAAGAGCCCGAGGACGGCAACGCCTCGGAGGACAGCATAGACGTGACGAACGAGGAGCCTCTGACGCCCCAGCGTAACGTTTGCGGACAACTTCCACCGGTGATGCCGTCGCTCTACTCGCCAGCGGGAGCTGAAACTGTTTACGAAACGAGCGCGAGGCTTCTCTTCATGGCCGTGAAATGGGCAAAAAATTTACCGAGCTTCGCGAGTCTGCCGTTCAGGGATCAAGTTATCTTGCTGGAGGAAGCTTGGTCCGAATTGTTTCTCCTGAACGCGGTTCAGTGGTGTCTGCCTCTGGAATCCTCGCCGCTGTTCAGCACCGCGGAGTTGACGGCTCTGACGCTGTCTCCGCACTCGCTCGCGTCCTCGGGAACGCACATGCTGAACGGTCTGGGAAAATCGAGCCAGGTCGCTGCCGACGTTCGACACTTGCACGACACTCTTCAGAGATACAAAGCCGTCATGGTCGATCCGGCTGAGTTCGCTTGCATGAAGGCGATCGTGCTGTTCCGACCAGGTAAACATTTGTATTCAAGTATTAAATCCGTCTGAATTTTACAAATTTATATTTGGAAGCCCAAAGACTGAAAAACTCGAGTTCAATTTTAATTATCTTTTGCTATCGGAATTTTTTGAATTTATATTTCGTCAAGTTTACACAGATTTAGATTGACAGTTAGAATTGCTCGATTTATCAATGTTTATTTTATTTTAAACTTCAATCCGACTATATTAAATCCCTCGTTATCTTTTTCGCAATCCGAGAACTGAAAAACTCGAGTTCAATTTTGATTATTTTTTGATTTCCGATTTTTTTTCAAATTTATATTTCGTGATGTTTGCACCGAATTGTTTAAATTCTAATTTTGAATTAAATAATTCACTTTATTAAATTGTATTTATCCAGAGCCTTTTTTACCACGTTTCTATTTTATCTTCATAGAAACCCGAGGACTGAAAGACTCGAGTCAGATCGAAAACCTTCAGGACCAGGCGCAGGTGATGCTCGGCCAACACGCGAGGGCCCAACAGCCAGCGAGCCCAGCGAGATTCGGTCGTTTGCTGCTGATGCTGCCTCTCCTGAGAACCGTACCGGCCTCAAGAGTCGAGCTTATCTATTTCCACCGAACCATCGGGAACACACCGATGGAAAAAGTTCTCTGCGACATGTACAAAAATTGAGCCTCGAGATTGACTCTCGATATTTTTCTCCACGTCCAATCTCTGATGTCACAATTCCGTTCCTCCTGATTATTTCTCCTCATAATTTAACCTCATAACTTACCCTCACATATATATTATTTCACTCAATAATGTAAATAAGATGAAAAAAATACTTAGATCTGTAGCGATAATGCCGGCCAGCGATAGAGGCCTAATTCGAACGATTTCGAGGACTACGGCCTCAGTCTCTTTCTAGATAACTCGTGTTGTAAGATATAGCTGTAGCATGAGAAGTGAACTTTCGTAGGTATCGAGAACTGCTGCATCGAATCGCGCTCATCGAAATTAAGCGTCGGGAATACCAAAGAGGAAGAAGAAGAAGAAAATCGAAGGAAAACGAGCGACGAGAGAATCCAATAAAATTAACTTCGTGTGTATCCATGTATTTATATTTATTAGAAAAAAAAGTAACAATCTATTAACCGTAATTTGTAGCACTCACATTTCCACTCGGCGAGATATCGAATGAAAAAAAACAAAATCTCGCAATTGTTCGTTGACGTTCATGTATGATCCATTAAAGACACAAATGTACGTATAAAAATATTAATCTAGCCTCTTGTAATAAAAAAAAGTGCATAAAATAGATGAAATTTGAATATAACTATAAAAGAAAAATATTGATATTCTTCGATATATTTATTTTAATACCGGCATTAATTTGACAAGTGTTTAGAATTTGGGTAATTGAATATCCCGATTACCATCAAATTCGTATTACGCATTATGGGACCCCGAGTGTATATTTCCTTCCCCTATTTTCGAAGCTCGAACTCCGCGAAGGGCGTGCCTCGACGTTCAATCCCCTTGGCGGTATATCGCACCTTAAGTACACACTATGTACACGTATACGCTATTTATTTATCACCGTGTAATCCCTGACTTCACCCTCGATGTGGCCACATGGCAGTGAGACTCCTCTCTCTCCCTTCTTGCATTCGTCGCCTTTATAAATTGCGCTACCGCCAGATTTGAGGGCCCTCGAGAGAGAAAACGATTCCTTCGATCGCTTTTCAACGTCCGGGGAATTAGAGTGTCCCCTTGGATAAGTGTCAAAGGGCTACGATTGACCCTTTAAAATGAACTACCAGGCAAATAGGATATTCTATGTCCATTTTTGTATTCTTCAGTTTTTTATTTTTCACTTTGGAGGTTTTTGTGGGATATTGTAAGAATGTTGGAATATTGATGTGGAATTTTTGAGATTTTTTTCTGGATTTTTTGCCGAATTTCGGGCGACAATTGACGTATAATTTTTCTACTTCTAAACGGCTGGACCGATTTCGATGAAATTTTTTATGTGTTTATGGGATCGCCGGGATGGGTTTTATCTGTGATTTGTCCCAACAGGCAGTTTTTAAATTATTTTTTTTAATCCGATATAAAAAGACGTGTAATTCTAAATTAACAACATTTTTTAATTTTTTTTTTCCGAGGACAACTTCGGCTGGATCAGGTATTTATTCTATATTTTTATTTAAAATGTTTTTTATTCTTGCTTTAAATTTATTCAAAATGAATATCTACGAAAATTTCTCAAATGATTTGAATTTCTACAATCCCTTTATTTTATTTTTCCGTAATTTCTTACGAAAAGTTTAAATGGTTCGAGAAAATATCGAAAGTAAAAAATGTAAAATCGACTTCAAATTTCTTCAAATCGACAAAAAGGTAAAAAAAAGAAAATGTCCCGCATTTTTGAATTTTTACAATCTCGTAATCTTTATTTTCCATTCCTCGTAATGTATCTTATACCCGGAGCAAAAATGGGTCGAGGAAACATCGAAGGTGGAATAACGTTGTAAAATCGTCGTCGTTGAGTTTCTTCGGATCGCGAAAAAAAAAAGGGTCGAGGAACAGCGAGTGTAAAAATGGGTACCCTTCGGTGTAGAGAGGGAATCGGGAATGCGGCGAGGAAGCTCGCGAGTATTGACTCGACGTCGGGGAGGCGGAGTTTTGCGACCTCCACCCTCTCGATTCGCGAGCTCATCCCTTCTAACCCGAGCTTACTCCCCTCAATTCTCGTCCCTCGAGAGCCACAAATTTCCTCCCTCCTCGCACGTACGGGTTTCGGCTCGTGTGCGAGGGAGGGAAAAGGATACGCCAGCAATGGCGTCGGGACTTGTTGTATTTCGCTTTTGGAGGTAAGCTCCCTGCTGATGCTGCGGCACTCCGCGGCTCCGAGCTCTCTCCTCTTTCCCCTTTTTCCTCTTTCCGAGTCTCGCTCCGATTCCACGAGTCATTCCGCGCTGAATCGTCCGCGATGCGAATTTTTTGCGCTCCTCGCGGCGGGGATGACGATCGGGAATTCGAAGCGGGAGTGCCCGTGTACGCCTGGAAATCGCGAGGGCGACCGGAGCGAGCGAAGGAGAAACGATAATGGCTGAGACAAGTGTTGCTGCAACCCCTCCCGACTGCTATCCATTTATTTTATTACATTATCATACCAACTGCGCGCTCGATAAGCGAAACTTATTCACCGAGACTTCGAGAAAGCTCTTTTTCTTGACCAATGGGAGATTTCCTTGTTTTTTGACCTCGGGTGAATGTATATTTGTTGTTACTTTTAATATTGTCAGTAAAATGATTCAGGATAAGATAACTCGAAACGGTGGTAAGAATCTGAAAATTTAATAAGTCACTTATAATAGAACTTTAATGCTTCTGTGCAAATTTCAACTTAATTCACTAAATTGTTTAAAAGTTATGATAAATTGAATATTACACGTATTCTTATGCAGATTGATCAGAAACGAAATTATAATAAATTATAATTATCGAAAAAACGGTATTTGTTGCTTGTAATTTTTTTCTCAGAAAAACAGTAATACAAGGAATAAATTTTAACAATTCCGTATGGAAAAGTTACTTTTATCATGAATTGAGCATCCAGTTCATCGTTAAAAGTCTGAAATGTTTTTTTTTTAATCGAAAATTTAAAATTATAATTTGAAAAATATGAATTATTTTTTGAGTTCGAGATTTTTCAATTTTTTATCAAGTTTTTGTCAAATACGCAGGAATTGTAATCGATCAAGTTTTTAAATCAATTATTTATTGATGAAAAGCTCGCTTTAACGCTCTCGTTATGAAATAAAAGCTACGATAAAAATCGTACGCTCTCGGTAAATTTAACACACTGAGTTTTGTTACTCGATTGGTGTAAAATCCTCGCGAGCTTTCGAAAAAGAGCCCTCGGAGAGTTGCCCACCGGTTTATCAATTCTTAGGCAAGTTAAAGGAAAGAGGGACGATCTCGAAAATCCTGAAGTATTTTTCATCGAGCTTCGCCGACGTCTTTTCGCGTATAGTACATAAAAGAAAAAAAATCATTGACCGAGGTGGGGGATCCGGAGCGAACGAAAGCCGAAGAATCGAGCTTTCATCTCACGTACTCGAGGATTATCGGACCTCTCGCCCTCCTACGTTCAAAGTAAAAAGAAGTAAAGGGAGCGCAACTGAATCTCGCTAAACTCCATTCGCGAATATACACACGAAAAAAAAATTTTTTGATTTATTTTATACACGTCAAAGATGTGAAAAATGGGAAAATTACAAATTTTTGCATTTTTCGAGTATCAAGTTTAAGCTCTGTATTGACAAAAAAATTTCCATAAGAAATGGTTCATTAATCATATGGAAGATATCACAATTTTTTAATTTTCGAAAAACCGATTAGTCCTTGAATGTTTAAAAAAATGAACTCTTCAATGGAAAAACATAAAAATATTCATTTTTAGCATTTTTCACGTAAATCAAATTTTTTATATTGTCCTGCAAGAAATCAACTTTGAACAATTTTCATTTAATTCTATACAAAATTTATAGAATAACTTTACATAAATATTCAGTGTACAGTAAATATTTCTGACTTGATCGAAATTTCAAGATTTTTCGATTTTTGAAAATTCAATCCAGTCAATCCCTGAATATTTTTTTAAAAGAATTCAAAATCTTCAATTGAAAATCATAAAAATCAATTTTTTACACTTTTCACGTAAATCAAACTCGTCGGAAAATTTCCTACCGGATATTAACATCAAATAATTGTCATGTTATTTTTTTTTTAAAGAAAAAGATTTCATCTCATCGTCGACGATATTTTTGGTCCAAAGACCAAGAATTACGCGTCAAATTCGCAAGTCTGCATTTTCCCATCACAATCCTTTTGCTCTTCCTCTTCCTCTATAATTTTCGTTACTTTCCTCACGGACGCAGACTGCTATCTAAAAATCAATAGATACTCCCGACGACCAACGCGGTAGCCATTGGGCCATCGATATTACCCGCGCGAAAATACACTCACCGGAAGTGAAAACATTTTGCTTCTGTCGCTAAAAACGAGAAACAAAATAAATAAGTTTTGATAAAAAACTTCTCGAAAAAAAAAATCGGAATGATTGAAGAATAATCAAAATCAAAAAAAATAAAACGATAAAAATGATTTTTCCGGTTCAATAACCGATGGATAAATATTGTGAACCCGAATTTGTGAATTCGAGAATTTAATTAATAGCGAGTCGTTGTATATGAAGCTTCAACCGTTTTGAGATTTGAGAGATTGTAAGAGAATGGGAAATTTAAACTCCGTTTCTCCCTTTGAACAATGAGTAAGTATTCGCGCAAGTTATCGTTGGCTAAAATTCGACGAGAAGAATGGGGAAGACAAAAGGATTCGTTTCCCAAGATTTTCGACGAGACAACTCGCTGGGGGCTTGAGATTTATATTTAAACCTCCCCGAAACGTTTGCCCTCCCAATCGTCCTTCCAACGAACCAGTCTATCTTCTTCAAATGAACAAAGTTTACAGCTAAGTGACGTCAGAACTGAGATTACACAATAAAGCGATGATTACTCAACGAATGAGAAAAAAGCTTTTAAAAATTAAAATTTTGGAACTGATGCAAATTTTTGTTTTAAATAATTTTTGCTTTTTTATGATGTATTATTATATTCTGTTCTATAACAAATAAGTGAGATAGAAAAATTCAAAGTACAGTAAAAAATACGATAAATTTTGTGTCGAAATTTGTCGTTCAGAAAATATAATTTATGTTTGAAAATGCACAAATTTTTATCTTGAATAAAAAAAGTTTTCTGTTCTTAACTATTTATTGGTTGGATAAATTCAGAATTCTCGATAAATTCACTCAATATTTTTTCTCCATCAGAAAAGTCAAAAACGAACAAATTTGTTGCTTCTGACAATTTCTTGATATTATTATTATTTTAATTATTTCATGATAAAATAAAAGAAGTGAGTTTGAAAAATTATAAAAGTTATTTCCAATTGTTGTAGAAAATTAAAAATAAAATAAGTAAGGAATAAAATATCGTCGTAAAAAAATATTATTTACGACTGAAAATGTAGAAATTTATATTCTGGATAATTTTTTTATGCTGTCGATAAATTTTCATTCCTCGATAAATTCTTCTCCAGAAGGTCGATAACGTCGTCAGTTGCGCGACATGTGCGTCTGACTAGCAGACGAAAAAACTCGCCAACAGTGATTCAGTGAGTCCTGAGCGGCGGAATGAGAGTGCGGTATAAGCGTCACGACGTTTCAAGAACATCATGACGCCTCATCCGAAATTCCGACAATAAAGAAAAATCAATAACACTTTTATTACGTCAATAAATCGCGAAATTCGAAGACCAAAGCCTTGTCGCCATTCGAAACGAGTATTTGAAATTTTTTCACAGTTTCGTGAACGTTCGATGATCTGTCAAATGAAAGAGAATGAATCAATGAACAGATACGGTCCTCTTGTCGGTGCTATTGACGAAGGGACGAGTAGTGCAAGATTCCTCGTACGTAAATAAATATTTTTCATTCTATAAATTTTAATGTATAATAATACACAATAATAAAGAAATGTCTACAATATCACACAAATATATAATAATGATTTTCAATCCTAAATAAAAATATATTATTAAACAATGATCAAAAAATATATCCTTGATATGAGTCAATAATGTAAAAAAAAATTTGTAGGTATTCGCTGCAAAGACGGCTGAGGTCCTAACTTACCATCAAGTAGCGATATCTCATTCATATCCTAGAGAAGGATGGGTAGAACAAGATCCTATGGAAATTCTAAACGCCGTCAAAGAATGTTTAAACCAGACAGTTTACAATCTTCAACAATTGACAATCGATCATTCAGATATTGTTGCCATAGGTGTAACGAATCAGAGGGAGACCACTGTAGTATGGGACTCTGTTACCGGAGAACCACTGTACAATGCCATTGGTAAGCTAACAATAACTCATTAATCTCAAATTTGTTATGAAACACGAAGAATAAATACTTGCGTTGCAGTTTGGATGGATATGCGAACAACTACCATAGTCGATGATATTCTAAACAAAATTCGCAATAGAAACAAAAACTACCTCAAAGAGTTGTGCGGCTTGCCCATAAGTCCCTACTTTAGTGCACTGAAACTAAAATGGTTGATAGAAAATGAGCCAAAGGTGCAAAATGCCATAGCAAATAAGAGATGTATGTTCGGGACGATAGATTCCTGGCTCATATGGGTTTGTATACATTTTCTAAAATATTTAAAAAAAATATGGACAGGATTATAATCATTTCTGTTTTGTAGAATTTAACTGGAGGTACAAATGGAGGTGCTCACTGTACAGATGTCACAAACGCCTCACGAACAATGCTCATGAACATAACAACTCTCAAATGGGACTCCACATTGTTAAAATTTTTTGATATACCTGCCGAAATACTGCCACGAATCAGGAGTTCTTCAGAAATTTATGGACATATACATGATGGATTGCTTCGTGGTGTTCCAATATCAGGAGTAAGAAAGAATAATCTTTTTCTCATTTTTACACAAATTTACAAAAATAAGTTTCTTAAAACTGTAAATTTCGATTTTCAGTGTCTTGGCGATCAACAGGCAGCTCTGGTCGGGCAAATGTGTTTGCAGAAAGGACAGGCAAAGAGCACTTATGGAACTGGATGTTTTCTTCTTTACAATACAGGAACAGCTGTGGGTACTCACGTCAAAAAATTTAAAATAAAATTGTGTATTCGTAAAAAATTTAATTTATTATTTGTGTCGAGTCTACCGCGTTTTTAAATTGTGGAAAAGTGATTCAATGCATCATTATTATTGTTTTCAGATTGTCGATTCTTCGCACGGTCTGCTAACGACTGTTGCATACCAACTAGGAGCCGACAGTCCACCAATCTATGCACTGGAAGGTTCAGTAGCAATAGCTGGCGCAGTCATACAATGGCTCAAGGAAAATCTTGGAATGCTTTCGGATGTTAAGGATTGCGAAAATATCGTCGAAAAAATGTCTTCTGACAATCGAGTAACTTTTGTACCGGCGTTTGCTGGCCTCTATGCACCGTATTGGCGAAAAGATGCGAGGAGGTAAATTTCTATAAATATTTCCATACTCTGACACTCAAACTCTTTTTTTTAAACCACTAATGAGTTTCTAACACTTTCTACTATTTCAGTGTGATCTGTGGCATAACAGAGGATACAACGAGCGAGCATATCATCAAAGCAGCCATGCAAGCAATTTGCTTTCAAACACGAGACATCCTCGAAGCCATGACCGAGGACACTGGCCTGGTCTTGCGAAAACTTTTGGTCGACGGTGGAATGACGACTAACAATCTACTGATGCAAATGCAGGCAGACATTTGTGGAATGCCAGTGGGTAAGCAGCAAAAGTCGACCAGTCAACAAAAATAAACAAAAAAAACCCATCACAAAGTATCGATAAAATTTTCTTTCTGTTGAACTTTAAACAAGGAAGTCAGGCCACTTATGTGTGAAACAACTGCTCTGGGAGTTGCTGTAGCTGCAGGAAGCGCAGAAGGAGTAAAGAAATGGGAAGTGCGACTGGACGTTCCAGCACCAAGTGATACTTTTTACCCGTCAATTACAGAAAATGGTAATTAAATCTTTTACTATATCAAAATAGTTGAAAAACAAAATGATAATTTTTTCCATTTTTATTCAGAGAGAGATATCTTGTATTCCCAATGGAAAAAAGGAATCGAGAGAAGCCTGGGCTGGGAAACTTCAGAGGAAGAAGATGGTTAGCTATAACATAATTTTTTAATCCCCATTAATCTCTAATTTATTAATTCCATTTTTGTTTCCAGTAGTTTCGCAAAATCTTCATGCGGTCACCGGTCCTGGACTCTTTGTCATCAGCACGATGATAATTCTCTTGATAGCCAAAAGCAGATCGGTTCTGTGATCGAGTTTTGGATCGCAGATTATTTTGAGTTGCCTCGTTCAGTTCCTTCCATAGTTTTTGATTTTTTACATTAAAATTTAGTTTAAAAGTGTGATCTCGAACGATTTATTTTATGGAATTAGTTATCGATTGAACGTTTTTTTCTTCCACTGCCTGAGGAATCGTTTCGGACGTTCGGAGGAGAAATTTCCGTCGAGCCGGTTGACTCGGTCTCAGGCTCCGTCGCGGTCGACGGTGGATGTTTCGTCTGTTTTACGGGTAATTTCTCAGGCCCGGACAACAAAGGCGGACTCGTCAAAACAGCTTGCGGATTGATCGCTCTTAATTCCTTCTCGATCGTCGTCCCGGCTCGCAGACTCTCCTGAGGAAAAAAAATAACTCGTTTGCACGAGGATTCGAATTTTCGAAAATCTTTGAGAAATTCACCCATGACTTTCCGGTCGTCGAGGTTTGCGCTTCGCACACTGGCACAGCCATCCAGGGATCCACGCGTATGTTTGAGATTTTTATTCGTGATTTCTGAGGTGTCAAGATACGCGATATGAGAGAACGACAACTGTTGGAAACCTTCGGCACTTTTGGGAAGGTGACCTTGCTCTGAACTTGCTGGATATCCGAAATATTATTATTTCGATCGTAGGAAAAAAAAAATCGACAGTATTTGGAAGTAGATCGTACAAAAGTAGACCTCAAACATTTTTGATATTAGAGATTAAATATTTAATATTTAAATAGTAATATTTCATAAATATTAATATTTAATATTAAATATTAGAGATTCTTGAATATATTTTGTTTTTTAATTTACGTTGGATAAAAAATTTGTCAACGGCTCTTTTGTGGAGCTTTAGATTCAATTTCGCGTATACCTGGATACCTTTAGCAGTTGACTAAAGTTCGCATCGTCGAAAGGGAGACAGCCGTAGACCATCGCGTAGAGAACGACGCCAAGTGACCAGACGTCGGACAATTGCGGGGCGTATGGAATTCCACGCAATATCTCAGGCGAGGCGTAAGCGTAACTTCCGCAAAAAGTCTCACTGAGTGTGATCACACCGTTTTTTGGCTTCATTTCACCTCTCGCGAATCCGAAGTCGGACAATTTTATGTTGTAATCTTGATCCAACAATAAATTCTCACATTTTATGTCCCTGAAGGACATTTGAGAATTATTTGTTTATTTAATTTAAATTTGATTTTTTTTTTACTTGATCAGAATTAGATATTTTTTACCGGTGGACAACTCCACGCTCGTGACAGTAATCAACCGCGTCGACGAGTTGGTTAAACCAACGACGACTTCGAGTCTCGTCGATGAACGTGTCGCGACAAATAATGTCGAGCAAACTTCCGTTTATCGCGTACTCCATTATTATATAAACTCTATTTTTTAAATAATAAAACATTTAAAAAGTAGATAAAAAGCTATTTTTCAAAAAATTATCGATAAAATAATTTCAAGTTTGCGGTTGATGTAATTAATAAAATGAAATGGTAATTAATTTATTAATCAAACGAACCGATGCGTCGTTTCGATTGCTTGCAAAAACCGAATCAAGTTTGGATGCTTCAGACCTTTAACCACTTCGATTTCACGAGGTAAAAATTTTTTTAAATAATCTTCTGGAGCCTGAAATTTGGAAACAATCTTCACGGCTACCTGACACTCGTGTCGATCGGATTTAGCGACCTGGATTCAAGCATTTATTTGTGATATTTTTATATTTTTCCTATTCATTCATTCGAATAATTGTTTGTCTAATTTTTCGATAATAATATATCATTAGAAAAAGAAAAAAAATCATAAAACATTTGACCTTGGACTCACCTTGACCGTCGCGTACGAGCCGGCGCCGATCGTCCTGCCGAGTGCGTATCCATGAGTTTCGAGAACTGTCGGTTTCCGGCCGGACTTATCTTCATCTCGCTCAGCCGCCGAAGCTCCTCGTGAAGTTCCCTCGATGGCTTTATTCTCTTCCCCGCCTTCCGGCACTTTTGACATATTTTACGTTCGAAGTGATGCGTCCCCTAAAATTCACGATGTAAACGAAATATTCACGTTTTTATAATTTACAGATGAGTCCGAAATTGCAAGCGAATTGAAGAATTATTTACGAGAGATTACAAGAAAGAAACTACGTTGCCACGATGAAATCCTCATTATGGAATATCAGTACAATTTTTTATTTTATCGCATCAAATATGACCATGATTGTGGTTCAAATGTCAAAAAAACATGCGGAAAAATTTACGATATCATTGTAATTTTTTTCAAATTTTTTTATGCGAAAGTTAACCATAAATATTGGACGTGAAACAATTGAAGTTGCTTTGCATCGAATTTATTTATCGCAGGCACTTTCATATCAACGATACTCACATTTTCTAACAGATTCGATTCTCCGGATCGTTTGTGTTGGTCAGTGTTCAATTTGGCAGATAGTGTGCAACGCGTACCTTACTAAAGTGAAATAACTTTGCATTTTTCACTGGAAAATCTTCCAAAATCAACTTCCAGGAAAGAGTAAACAATTTTTGGAAGACGCGCTGAGATCGACTAGCGGCCGTATCCCCAACCGCCGATCCACTACTCGACGCCACTTTGGTAATGCGGCCAAACTTCGTATTAATAAAGTCGCGTTTGCCTTGCTGTGGCAACAACCGCGAGAACATATTTTTCAGATCTTGAAAACATAAATTCAGCAAAATGGCAGATGTTTTGGATATTGATAACGCTGAAGAATTCGAAGTCGATGACGAAGGAGATCGTGAGTGCTTTTTTTTGGCATAAAATTTGATTACGTTTTGAAAATTTAATAAAAACGTAGACATAACCTCAAAGTATTGTTCCTGAAACATCAACATTGTCAACCTGTGTATTTTTGACAGAGGGAATCGCGCGTCTGAAGGAGAAGGCGAAAAAGAGGAAGGGCAGAGGTCACGGAGCTGAATTGGTGTCGACTCGAGAGGACATTGGCCATCATGAGTCCATGAATGTTGTAGAGGATGACGACGATGAGCCTGGACCAAAAAGATGTAAATTTCTAGACAAAAGTCTGGCACGAGCATTACACGATTTTTACTAATTATTCATTCATTTCATTTTATTGTCAGCTGTTGAAGGATGGATTCTTTTTATCAATTCCGTTCATGAAGAAGCTCAGGAAGACGACATACAGGACAAATTTTCAGAGTTTGGTCAAATCAAGAATTTGCACTTGAATCTGGACAGAAGGACCGGTTTTCTCAAAGGATATGCTCTAGTCGAATACGAAACATTCAAAGAAGCTCAAGCAGCGAAAGACGCACTGAATGGAACTGAAATTCTTGGTCAAGCGATATCAGTTGATTGGTGCTTTGTCAAAGGACCAAAAAAGTACGTATTGGAATAACGATAAATATAAATAATATATTATTTTTTGCTGATGTATTTTTTCTTTTACAGAGTTAAAAAGAGGAGTCACAGGAGACGATGAGAAGGGTTTCAGGATTTGGCGCATAAGATTAATTATACTTCAATTCGATATAAAATTTTTGACCTCTGTCACAAACCAATAATTACGTTTGTAAAGCGTGAACATATAATACTAAAAGAGATTCTTTCATGATTTATAAAGACAATTAATAATCATTTGATTAATAAGAACATTCTGTAAAGATGAAAACAAAAATTCACTTTATTTCCATTTCATTAGATCTGCTCCCTGCAAATGTCTTACATTCAATATGCGCGCTCCCTCTTCTGCAGAAATATTTTTTTTATATGTAAGAAAACACGTGAATAAATAACTAGGTGTCGGTCAAATGCGTTGTTTTTTATTCAAGCGTAATAATTGAGATTTGCTTTCTTCTTCGCTTGAACCTCGTTTATCGCCTCCATTAGATCTTCGTGAGTGACCGCGGTCGCGTTGCGTCTCAAAGCGATCATACCCTGTGAAAAAATGTCGAATTAAAGAATAAGACTCTTTTTCGAGAATGTGTATTACAATAAATCCAAAATGAACTTACGGCCTCGACGCAAACTGCTTTGCACTGTGCACCATTAAAATCATCCGTAGATCTGGACAATTCTTCAAAATTAACATCCGGGAACATATTCATCTTACGGGAATGAATTTGCATGATACGCGCTCGAGCTTCCTCATTGGGATGTGGGAATTCGATCTTCCGATCTAATCGGCCCGATCGTAGAAGAGCAGGATCCAGTATATCGACACGATTCGTCGCAGCTATGACTTTAATGTCCGCAGTTGAGCTAAAACCGTCCAGCTGATTGAGAAGCTCCAACATCGTCCTCTGGACCTCACGATCTCCAGCTTTCTCGGAATCAAATCGCTTAGTACCGATCGCATCGAGTTCATCAATGAATATTATAGCTGGAGCTTTTTCCTTGGCTAGCGAGAAGGCGTCGCGGACGAGTTTCGCACCGTCACCGATGAACATCTGTACCAATTGGGGACCAGCAAGTTTGAGGAAAGTGGATTTCGTTTGCGCGGCGCACGCACGAGCCAAAAGCGTTTTTCCAGTTCCGGGTGGGCCGTACAACAAAACACCCTTCGGTGGCTGTATTCCTAAGTTTTCGAATTTTTCTTTGTGCGTCATCGGCAACACGACGGCTTCGATCAATTCTTGGATCTGTTTGTCCAATCCACCAATGTCTGAGTACTGTTCGGTGGGTCTCTCATCAACTTCCATAGCTTTGACTCTAGCGTCGTATTCAGCTGGCAATGTCTCCAAGACTAAGTAGCTGTCTTTGTTTACACCTACAAGATCGCCTGGTTTCAAGGACTCAGCGTCGACAAGACCAATAACTGGTAAAAAGTATGTCTGCCGAGTGGACGTTTTTATGACCGCGCATTTTCCTTTCCTCTGAGCATCAAGATCAACAACTGCTCCATCCTCTTCTCCGGTGTCTTGTGGATCTACGTCCAACAGTTCTATCACATTTGATACCAGGTAAGGAAGAGTCTTGTTGACCTTTATTTTTTCTGTATTTTCCTTTATCTTGTCGTTTTGAGTTTGCAGTTCGTGCGATATTCTCATTACTTCGCTCTTCATGATTTTAATCTCATTGTCTAGCAAACGAGTGCGCGAAACGATCTCGTCGGTTGACATCCGCAGGACATCTTCACTGAGAGTTCCCTGAAATTACATCAAATCATTAGCAATCGTTCCTTTCTCCAATTAATTTTTTATAAAGGTTCATAATTAGTTTTGGCCATTCGTTAAATCAGATGAAAAATTTTTTTACATATAAAAATAATCAAAAATATCTCTCGTGTTTCACCATCAAACGTCAGATCAACGAGTTTCCCACGAGCAAGAGTTGCTTGTCATTCGAAAGTTCCTAACCTTCGAAAAGTTTTGTTTTGATTCGACAAAAAAGAAGGATAATTACCTCACTGTCTTCCCACAAAGATTTATCTTCAAGAGTGGCCATTGTTCAGTGTTCAATAAACAATTCGGTTGATACAAATATGCGGTATTCTCGACTGTTTTTCAAAAAATCTCAGAAGTGTATTTGCAGTGTGATAAACGGAGTCAACTGGAACGGGGCATCGCCACGGTACCGCAGCGACAAAGCGATGTAGCATCATTGCCACGAATCAACCCGTTCGAAGAAAATTTATCCGCAGTCGGTATACACCAATCAAAAAATCTCTTTTTTATTATGAGCAATAAATAAAAAAACCGCTTTTTAAAATTCTTTGCACTCTAAAATCTAAAAAACAAGACTTATTATAAAATTGTAATGTTAACGTCGAAAGGCGTGAAAAGTTCGATAAAAAACTTTTGATATCTAATCATTTGACTAACGACGTAAATGCGTATGTTCCTTGAAAATTAAAGCTTTGGACTTTATGCACACGTATATGCGTATATACTTAATGATTATATATCTAATTGACAATACTTGTGTGTGTACCTATGTACAGCTTATGTTTACCACTAATTACATAGCCAGAGTATACATAATACATGCATAGCTTGAGAAGGCGATAGCATTTATAAATGATAGGAAAAAGAGTACGCGCCAGTACATTTTCAGTTGAATCCCATGAAGCAACAAACGACACATGATTTGTACTTTGTGTTTTCTTCGATACAGTTTTAATCGTAGAAACACGTAACGGTAGCAAAAAATTATAAGTATTGTCATTTATCGGTCGACGTTGCGAAGTAATTTTCCTTTTTTGCGCGATATATACGCAATTTACTTCAGTGAATTATTGTACTCATGAATTATGACTGCGCTGAACGTCGACGAGAAACTCGACAAAGTTTTGCGACTCTTTCTACAGCCGAATTATAATATCGTATCTTCGACCTATCTCGATTTGCTGTTGACCCATATTTCAGATAAATCGAACGAATGTAAGACACTTGCATTTCAAAAAGTTATTCTATTCTTTTATTAATTTCGAAGAAAACAAAAACGTTAAAATATGTTTCCTAACCTAAAATCATCACGTTGTTGATTTTGTTTACCAACGAAAACCAATTGTCTCTCTAATTTATTCATGCAGTTGCTACTTCGAATGTAAATAAATGCACTGACCACCGGTACGCACAATCGTTCAGCGTTCGACAGCACTGAACTCGATTGTCGTCGTGTCGTTGAATTTTCATTTTTTTTGCGGGGTAATTGGGGTCACCCGGTGTTCCATTCACCTAAAGCCATAAAAATAAATCGGTTTCTAATTGCTATGCAAATTACGCACATTCCAAAAGCACACGAACGCGTGGCAGTATTTTGCTGTATAATCTAGATTTTTTCAAAAAGTGCAGTTTCTATCTTACAGTTTTGTGTCAGTTATCATTTTATTCCTAATAAATAAGAAACCATCTTTTTTTAACTCTACTTGCATTTATGTTTTTTTTAGCTAATCTGTTGAGTTCAAAGCACATTGCGACTTATTCAAAATGGTTAACCGATGTGTCAGCAATCTGGTCCGTGGAAGAAAAGCCGTGTCAACCATTGGCTGTGTTTGCCCTGAAACTGGCTGGTATTATAGGAAGAAACGAAGAATGCTTCCAAAATCTCCAACAGAACAATACAATCGACAAGATTTGCTCGATCCTGGACATTTCTCGAGATGACTTACCAGCGACAATTAAAATGGCTTTTACTGTCATGTTAATGGATTTTGTAAACCACCAAAGTGGAAGAGCCTGGATTAAGGAAACTGGTAAAGATCTTATCACTAAAATATATAAAATTCAATTTTTAAATATAAAAGAATAAATAAATTGTAAGCTCAATAAAAAAATATTTTTTCATTTAAAATTTCAGCTGTTTGGCAACATGTGGTAAAATTCGCACTCCTGAATCACACGCTTTACGTAACTCGGGAGAGTCAGCGTTTTCTCAGCTCATTGCTGATCCAAGAATCTCAAAATCGGGAATTTTGTGCAGCAATAATATTACAATTATCGGAACCTCTGCTAAAAGCGACGGTTGAAACTGAGCCACAACAATCTTTGGAAGATTTATACATGCACCAGAATAAACATCTTTGCAACTCGTTGAATCTGATAACAAGCATATTCGAGGACACGTTGTTTCTATCACTCGATAATACGATACCGGACATGTTCGAAGAGCTCACGAATCTCGAGTCTCGCATCAAAGCGCTCTTCCAGGCGTGCATAAGTACCCATTTCTTTCAACACATTCACAAGCTTTGGATTCTGATCAACATAAGGATACTTAAGCAAGGTCTCCATCCTGACAGTGACGTCGCCGATTTAGATACATTCATGAAATTCCGTCAAGGATTATGTTTCGCTCAGATGTTGCTGTTGTCCAAAAAGTATATTATCGAATTAGCGAAAACGCACAAGATGTCTCTCATCTACTGGATCAAACTCCAAGGCACTCATAAATTCAGACTCCCGCTAGATCATAAGTACGAGCATCAAGTGATTGCTCTATTGGTGAGATCATATTTTCGCAATTTCTTGAGAATATTTATAACTTTAATCTCATGAATTTTTACACGATCGACAGATATCGCCTCTGGGTATTTGCATAAGATCGAACTACACGAAGGATCACGATTTCTTCGAAATGTTCTTGGACAAGCTGTTTGATGTAACTTGTCACCCTGTGCAGCGAATGCTTTACACTACAAAAAACGTGATATATGGCAGTGACGATTTGCCACTCGAGCAAATCTGTAAAGCGACCATTGACGTTCTTATGGACTTGAAAGACGTGATGGACAGGGTGAGCAGATACGATTATCATTATTTTTCCTTTCTTTCATTTATTTATCAGATAAGTAACGTATTTTAAACATTTTTAGGATTTAGCCGTTATCGCGTTTCAAATGATGTGTCACGTATTGAAAAATTATATTCCTCATAAATGCAATTTCTCAAGCGAGGTTGAGCCATGCATGTCCCAGGATCATCAAATAAGGCCATGTAGAAAGTCAATTCTCGACGGGGATCCAATAATTGATGTTCCCATTTTATTGTCCGCTCTGTTGAATAGTATCGCTCTGATGGCCGAAAAATTTAAGTTCAAATGGAAGGAATGCGTTGAGACAACCTGCGTGCTGTTTCTTGCAGAGGGAATACTGAATCACACGGGTGTGCAACCCAAAGTAAGAATCGTTTCAGTACTTTTCAGGAATGCATATTAATCGTAGATCAATTGAATCTCATTGATTGAAATTTTCCAGATTTGCGTCCAAGCCCTAAAACTCTGTAAGCTGGCAATCCAAGATTTTATGCCACCAAATCTAGCTTTATTGATCGATTGCGACAGTCAAATGAACGAAATGGGTCCAACACTCTACAAGAGACTTCACGATCCTAATTGGGAGGTTCGCGACAGCGTTTTCGAGACTCTCAACACAATTGCAATGATCTCTGAAGACAGTGAGTTTATTTTTTATCACTATCGTATTTCGTACGATAAAAATTCGATTAATGTAAAAATGCTGGTGTAACTGACGTGTTTTTACGTTTTGTAACTAGAATATCCAGCGTTTCAAGATTTTCTTCTGATCAATCAATTTCTTCAGCTCGCTGTCGAAATCGCTCTTCTTGATGGAGAGAGCTACGTTAGAGCATCGGCTCTTGTATTTATATCGACGACTGTTCGAATAAGTAGACTGTGGGATGAAAAGTTGAGCAAACTTGATTTACCGGTGAGTGCAAAAGTGTTTGGACTTATTTTGATGAAGTTGCAGCTATTGAGCAATGATACAAGTTTCGGAGCAAAGTAAAACAATACCTCAATTTTCAGAACAAAGCCATAACTCTTTTGAAAAAAGAGAGCGAAGGAATCGTTCGACGAGAGGCTGTGGCATTGATAAAAGAACTGTACTTATACAGGAGATGGCCGTAAGTATAATGAAAGTAGAACCAAAGGAACACCAACCACAAAATTGAAATGTAAATGTTTTTAGGAAAACGGTGATCGATTCTATGAGTGCGGCAATGGCTGAAGCAGCCGTTCTCGATCTTCACTGGGAGGTGAAAGTCAACGCTTTAGAATACTGGCGACATTTCATAAAATCTCACCTGACGGATCAGGGGATGCTTGACGGATCTTTTCCGAACATGACGTTTTCCAAAGAGAATCGGAAAATCGTAGCTCTGAACGAGTCGGAAATAAAGCGCCGTTTGAACAAAGCTCTCGATGAACTGGCAAAGCAAAGCTGTCTCGGCGTTTTACTCGTCACCCTCGAAGACGAGAGCGATTTCGAGGTTTCGAAGACGTCCGCTGCGATTATCATGAGACTGAAGAGCTTTTTGCTGAAATATAAAATTAATGAGCCGCAGGCGCCTCATTTGCCGGCAAAGGACAGCGCGATATTGGATACGACTTATGTCAAAGTAAACGCGCCTCGCTCCAATAGCCAGGACAGTCCGATGAGGGAGAACGCATCGAGCGTTATCGACGAGATCGTCGACTCCAACGACGCGAATCTCTTGATATCGTGGTACAAAGATCCAACGAGGGTCAACGGCGAGAGCGTGGACAGGAAAACGGAAACTCTGAAATTCATATCGACGGTCACGAAGGAAGACTTTTTACGATCGATTTTGAGCAATGATATCGAAGCTTACATACAGGAGAAGAAACGCTGGCTCGAGACTTATACCTCTAGTTTCGAATCAATACTCGACGATATAATAACAGCGCATGAAACACAAAACGTGAATACGATGGATTGTTATTGATTTTATTTTTTTTTCGATCGCAACGATCATCATTTTTTCCATCATTTATCATTGATTTCTATTTTTCGTTACTTCGAAAGATAAAGCATTTTCTGTTCAGTAAATTTTAGTTGTGGTTGAAATTAATCACTTTTATAATGATAATAAATAAAGGGAAAAATAATAAAAATCTTGTTCCTTGTTTCGACGCCCGTTTTCAACCCTCGCGTGATTCCAGGCTCATTTGAATTAATGTGGAAAGAACTTGATAAAACTTTTGTCGATAACGTTATGTAGCATAAATTATGGACACGTTTTTTCATTCATACTTTGTACTCAAAGTTCTTGTGTACTTTGATAACTTGAGTGATATTTAAACTAATCAATGCGTAATAAAAATCATAGAAAATCGAACCGATACAACGTCGAAGAAAGTTAACGTTCGTTAATGCGCGCGCAGCGAGCAATAGTACCGCGACGCGTCGTGAGGCGCGTTACTCGCATACCGGCGGCAGCATTTCACGCGCTACCTTCGGAAGATCAAGCAATTTCAGTATCACATCGCCGTTCGGCACGCGACAATGCTTTTTTGAATAATCGATCTCGTGATCGCAAATATTATTTCGTTCGGATCGGCCCGTGCGTATCTTTTATCAAAAACATACGAACATTCGAGATCCGACAGTTCCCGGAGTACATGACGATTTTTATTTAAGCTCGATCACGTGACTACCGAAAGAAAAAGCGATTGTATAATAATTTTTATATACGAATTGAATAATAAGGTCGTGCTGACAATACGCATCTGATTAAAATTCATTCGAAGAGGAATCCGAGTCGCTCTTGCGAAGTGCGAGCCAAGAAAGTCGCGACTCGGAAAAAAAAACAATGTCATTTTACTTCCGCGAAAAGCCGAGATTCGGCGAGAAACTCAGAGGAAAATCGGGCGACGAGTTGATGCAGGAATTGAAACAACAATTCGACGATGACAAATCTTTCTTCGATCAACCAACGACGAGAAACTCGAGAGATCCCTTCGAGAGACATACAAGTTTTTCCAGGGTGAGTTTTATCTCTATAATTTAAAAAATAATTTCATCTATCGTGCCCGAAATCTTACGTAGCTCGTTTCGTCGATTCTCGATTCCACTGGAATCGTCGAGAACAGAATTCCTAACGAATACGTGACGAAAAAAGGAAAACAACATCGAGGCTTTAAAAAATGAAGCCGACGGAGGTCGCAGCCTCGTCTTTTCAAGGAAATAAATCCCAAGGTGATGAATCCCCGTTTGTTGACCGTTTAATCGTCGCTCTCGCGGTGCAACCTTATTATCGTCGTGAATTGTAAACTCGCGATCGCTCTCCCAACGTCATATTTGGACATTAGATAGGGAGTCTCGAGTTCTGGCACGGTTATCTCAATTTTGTGCTCGGATTCGAGGAATACAAAAGACCCGAAAAATTCATCTCGTGAAAAATCTCTCGCTCTTTCCCCGAGTATTGAATTTTTCTCATCTTCTTCCTTCATCGAAAGTATTTGCTCACCGGATCGAGCCAACTGCGTCAATACAATCGATTCGGTGCTTTTTTTTCTCACCAGACGAATTTCATCGAGCTTGAAACCGCTCTCGAAAGGGATTGCGCTTGGGAGATAGCCGATCGGTGGATGAGACGCGACGTTCACCCCATGACGAATGTGTTCGAGAGGGAGCGGAGTGTGTTGACCCTCGTTGGACTCCCCGCATTTTCGGATAGCGCAGATGGCACTATGCTCACCCTCGAATATCTTTCGCGTCTCGAGATCGAGACCGATCCACCCTCTGCCAAAAGCTAGCTGTCTCGAATTCCATCGGTCATTATGATTATACATTTAATTTATTTTATCTTGGCAGGATCGTGATTGTTCGATGACTCAGAAAGGTCGGAATAGGGAGCGCGTGTATCATCGGTTGCAATTGGGATCGTGATAAGGCGGCCTTGTCACATGTGTCACGTGATTATTCTGATGCAAAAGAAGAAAATGCTCGTCGGCTCGTCGCTTGCATCCGGCGGCTCCTGGACTCGATCTCGTCGCGGAGAACGCGAAGAGACGGAATTTATATTCTCGAGGCCAAGTTTCACGACGAAAGAGGCCACGGGAGAAGAAGAAAACGACGTGGAAAGATTTCGTGAAAATAATGAGGAATTTATTCGTCGAGGAATTTTATCGTAGGGTCAAGGCGACATAATCGTCATTTCGATGGCGTGAAAAATCCCGAGACGAACGGGAGAGTGAATTCGAGTTGAAAAATTGGAGTTGAGTGCAAGGAAAGTTGTCGACGAAACGCGCCTCGCTCCGGGAGAGAGCGAAAATCTCAAAATAGCAACGATCGATCCTCGCTCGTTCACGCACTTTTCGTCTCACCGTTCCGAGAGTCGAGACTTCTGTTCTTCGATCCCGAATAATAATCTTTGTACGGGTCTGGTCTATCGAGGAAAAAATCAGTAATAACGCAGACGGCTTAATCACCTGATAAATGGGATGATTCAGAAAAATATCGATTCTTTATCGTTTTGGAAATAGATACGGAAAATTGTGTATAATAACAAAAAATATCGTTCCAAACAATTGTCTTAGCTTTTTTAAAGCAGTACATAATTCAGTAAATCGTTCCAAAGTCTTCAAAATTTATATTGAGTTAAAAACAATATACGAATTTTACAAAACAATTTTTCAAAAAATTTTCATATACAAAATTTGGAACAAAATTAAATGAAGGCTCCGATTATTAAATTATCATCTTCACATTAGTCATAATGTTATCTGTGATTTTTTTATATTTTTTTTACAAATTTTCGGAAAAATTTCCTTTTAGAGTTCTTTTGACAGTTTACTAAATTTTTTTTCTTCTTCCCTTAAACGACCGCATCACTTCGTCGCACCCAACAATCGCGTGTATCTGCTCCATATTTGCGCAAACATATCAAACGCGGTGAAAATTGGGCACACTTTTTCACGAGGTCGTCCCAGGACGATGTTTGACCGAAGAAAGCGAGCACGATAAAGCAAGATCCGGCGATGACATTCGATACGTATTGTCCGAAGTACATATTACTCTGGAGACGGAAATGAGACGAGAAAGCAATGTTTCTGAGTGATTTGACCTTTCGTGGCTATTTTTGCAGCGTCTCACTGTTGACTCCTTCGTCGTCGGTAATTAACGAGTCACTCCACTATTTTTGGCACACAACATATTCGATTTAGTCCCATCATCGACATTTCTATAGCACTTGTATTAGTCGCGTTAACGTTTACGGAATCGTCTATTCGCTTTTCGCCGTCGCGAAACTCGAATTTGACTCTCCAACTCTCCATACTATAAATATAACGCAGGAGAAAAATATCGTTTCTTCCTCCGTGTCACAAGTCGACGTCACGAGAGCCTCATTCTCGAGCATACCCCCATTCCCTCTATATCCATTCTTTTTTTTCGTACACTCGTTATTTCGCTCGAAGATACACAGGCCCGCGATATTTTTTATCCTCCAAGTTGGCGATAAAGTTCAATAGTTAGTCGGCGATAAAAATATATTTTTCGAAGATCAAAATAGATGTGTGATAATTTTATATCATTAAATGAAGTGGGTATTAGATTTATGTCTAATCAACACGGTAAATCTTTTAGAATCTCTTTGATCAAATTCTTAGTTTTGGAAATTAAACATTTTGTGAATGTGCATAGTGAAATTTTTTAATTTAAATTTCTTCAAAAATTCTCCAGGTGATCGATACCATTTGAATTGAAATTGAAATTCTTTCAATTTTTTTAAACTTTTAATTAAATTTTGATTTTAATACTATTAATTTAGAGAGACTGAACCAAAGCAACCGGGGGCAAAATATAGCTTGTTATTAAATATAACCAATTATATAAAATTCTCCAGAAATATTTACAGAACGATAAGATTTTATTATTTTGAACTAGTGTCAAGCAGATCAGTAAGATTCGTACAAGAGAGTCACAGTTCGTCGTTAACGACTCGCGTCTAATTGAACCGAGATGAAGAAGTTAGTAGCTAGTCTCGACTTGCTGCAGTTCTCAGTTAAAAAAATATGTCGTTTCATCGCTCAGCGTAAAAAATACTCGCTCGTACGGATCTTCGTTCAATTGTGTTTGGATATTCAGTATCGCGCGTTTCCTTTTCGCAAAATTACTCGCGAGTGTGTATCCGAGGTGTTATGCCAACGGATAGTTCGGTAATACACGTTGAATGCTTCTTCCTCTTGTTTTCTCTGGGCACGTGAGTGACGCAATCTTCGAAGAATGCAACTTTCCCACGACACGCGAGAATTTGCTGCATGACGAACGCCACGGTAAACATAAGGTGTCAGGACGCGAGTATTTTACTTCCAATTTCCGGTAATGAGAAAATCTTTGATGGGATTATGAATCAATTTGAATTTTTGAAAAATCCAACTTTCGGAGCAATAAGTTGAAATTTTAGTACAGCGTGACTGTCCCGTGACACGTGAGAATTCGTTCTATACAGAACGTCATATGACGAACGTCACAAATTCTTTCAAAATGAGAGTTTTATGTAGCGAACTGTCCCATAATGAGACAATTTTCAAAGGGCTCGGGAATAAGTAGAAAAAGACCCAAAGCTGTACGATTCCATGAGTTTCTCCGGCCTTGGGCACACCTTGACAGCTCAGGCACGTTTTTAAGGTCACGTATGTGGGCCAAGATTCAGGAAGGCGAAAAGAAGTTGGCCAATTTCTGAACAAGTCCCCACAGAGAATCGTAAAAAATAACGAGCACGTGCCTGGAAAAAGGAAGACATTCGAATCGAGAGTCGTGAATGAGCGCGAGAGATCCTTCCCGCATAGATCTCTAGTCGTGACGTCACGGAGAGAGTCTCGTGATTATCAGCCCGCTCACGAAAACGTTTGCGGCGCTGCGTTCGCACCGCGAGAACTCTCCGCACCTCCTAAACTCCTGATACTTGGATCGATCAGCGTAGATCATCGATCGTCATTATCGATCATTGCACGATCCTCGAGAAGTGAAAGTCGTTGGATCGATCTTTCAGCGAGTCTGCGACTTCCGTGAAACGTCCTCGATCGCTTTTACAGGTCGCGGAAAATCTTGAACATGAAAATATATCGAAGCATTGAGTACAGAGCCTTTCAATATTTTTGCACTGAATTGCAGTGAAAAATAAAATAAAAAAATTGTCTCTGCGATTTGAACTAAATGAAAAATCGTCTTCAAATTTCAAATAAGGATTTGAAAGATCGATCAGCCGCGAAAAAACTTTCACGAATTTGCAGAGCTTCCGAAGCCCAAGGTGACGAGTCGACGAGGGTCGTGTCTCGTCTCTCGAAACATTTTGATCGATCTCACCGGGGGAGGATGGACAGACGACCTTGGAAGGCAGTTACGATTGCCTTGGGTATACCAATGTTGCACCAATGTGGGACAATCCAAACAAGATTCGATCGAGAGCGACTCATCGGGGCACCTCTCGCGATCGCTCGTTACGAGAGCTCGCCCCATTATTTTTCCAAGTTTCTCGTACGTGAGACACCGTTCCGAAAATACGACGAGTCCCGCGTTGCCTTATAATCTCGAGCGGACCATTTTATTCCGATCGATCGATTCGTATAGAAGTCTACGGAAAAAAAATTAAATTAAGCGTCCGAAAGTAAACGAATAAGCAAATGATTGACAGGTGGAGCAAGTTTTGTACAGAATTATTTGAGAGCTCGAACTTTTCCTAATTCATTGAATAAAAAATCGCTCTCGAATAACGTAATTATTCCGCAACTCTCAATTGGCAATTTTCAAAAGGTTATGTCATTCGGGGTTGTCCCGAAATTCACAAAGACGAGACTTTTTTACCTTCATCTGGAGCACAATTGTTTTGTCTCGAATGTTCGAGTTCGATTCATTTTCACCCTAAAATTTAATTCATGCATTGTTCGAATCTCTTCGGAATAATTTCGTAACCGTAACGATTCGTATGTAGAGCTTTTGTGAGGTTAGATCATCTCGGGAGCGATTATGAAATTCAGAATGATGATGAATTTTCTCGCGTCGAGAGTATACAATGCTGCGTCTCGATTGACCCGCGATATCCTCACTTTCCGAAGTTTGCCGCAACTTCTAGAACCTCCTGGTGTACCACTGGCCCATATATACGTATCTTTCGAGAAGCTTCTGGCGGCTTCGAAGCGCCCACACCCTCGGGGCGAAGCAACGCACACAATGACTCGACAATCTGTCCTACGCGTTGTTCTACACGCTCGTGTTTCGGTGTGCGATCGTACGCCGTCTGTCGGCGGTCAGACCGCACTATGCGCAAGCGCGCCTGGATTCGCTCTTTCCTTATATCAGTGGGATCGTTTTGGACGCGGACTGTCAGTAACGCCATCGACTCGAACGAATTCGGATCGTACGCGATTCAAAAAGTTGTTTTCTCTCCTTGAGAGACCGCAGTGCACGAACTGTTATAAATAAAAAAATTGACTTGGGTTTGAGTGAAATAAAAAAAGAAAGAGAAACGGAGTTTTTTACACGGACAATTAAGGGTCCAACTGAACGGAGCGAATCTCTCGTTTAACGTTTCGCCAATCGGCGGGCTGTAAGTGCGTTTGTTTTAACACCCGAGTGTGTTTTATCGTGCGTCTCAAAGTTACATAATACAAAGGAACGCGGACGTTTGAACCGCTGTCAAGCAACGACAGGAGCGTCGAGGACGGTTTTATAACGACTTGAAGAGAACACTCGAAATTTTTCTCGACCCGGTAATTGAAATTCTTGAGAACACAACCACAAAAACACGTAGGCAGAGAGAAAGAGAGAGAGAGAGAGAGAGAGAAAGAGCGAGTTTTCCTTGTAGATGGTCCATGTGTGCCGCATTGAGACGTTTTGAAGAAAAAAAAAACAAATCGTCTGTAACTTTTGAGCCAGCTGATTTTCGTAGCGCGCTTTTTAATTCATACATTTTTTTCTGCTTGCGATCCGCTTTGCAAAACTACATCACACACATATAGAGAGCGTTTAAATTCCTTCCGATTGCACGTGCACGGACGTAATCGGAGTATACGAGATTTAAAAAGGGGGAAAGAAAAAACTTCGTCGATACATATTTCATTACCGGGCACCGTAAATAAATCTAAATCGTTGCGGGGTTTGCAATTATGGATTCACCGGTCGTCGTGGACACCGCAAGCGAATTTGGACGAGGAATCGATCTGGACCGCGAGTTTTCTGTAAGTCCCTTTTTTTCGTACTTAACTCACCTCTGTTCCGTCTCTCGAGTCTATCAACCACATTTATCTTGAAAATTCAAGGTTATCAGCGAATTTTAGAAAATTCATCAAAGCTTTACAAATTGCTCAGGCTTAGAAATTTTTAATTTTAACGTACGAAAGATTTTTTGAATGTCAACGTTTCGTGTCAGATGAGAAAAAAGGGGATGAACGATTTTTGATCAGACCGTTCAGGGTTTTTCGTGCTTCGAGAACGTTCGGGAGAGCACACGTTGCGCGCTCGGCTCGCCGAGACAAAAGAACGAGATTCGTACAGCCTGCATGCGAATACCTGCATCTCCTTTTTCTCTCTCGCAACTGCCACGGGCTCTCTTTTCCTCGTGACAGAAGCGATCGCTGGATCGCGCGATTCTCTCCTCAAATAAAAAGAAAAAAACTTGCTCGATGACTTTTAGAACGAACATAAAAAGTTCTCTGGGAGTGAGAAAAATAGTGAGACGTATGCTAATAATAATCGAGAAGCGAATAAGTCGCTCGCCAGCGGTGAAATTCTCGACGCGTAAATTCGTGAATTCAGCGAGCGACGGGGATGTATTTTTCGCGCGTTGAAAACAAACGTGCGCGCGTTCATTATTTTTCAATAAATTGTAACGGTCGGGCCGAAACGCTCGGAAGGAAAAAATTCTCGGAATCGCTCGGGCGACGAGTCATTGTTTTGCCATAAAAGGAGAACAAAGTGGCGTACCGAGAAAGCGTCTCGGCTTTTTCGAAAAGGAGCTTTTTAACCAGTTCTTCTCTTCCTCCTTCTCATTACGTTTACTCGAGGTTAGAGACCGATAACGTTTCTTCTCCCTGAAAACTACACGTAGATGTATTTTCGTTGATGATCCAATAGGAAGTCTCGCGTCTCGGAACCGATCGGTATAGACACAGATGTTTGCACCCGTAAACCTCGTCCCTGTATATTTACTTCATTGGCGTACGATGCGAAAAAGATAAAAACCGGTTTTGGTAATGGGAGAAAGGGGACTCTGTCGCCGGCGCACGGCAACGGCGCTCGTCATCGACGACGACGTGGATGACGAGTGCGAGACGCGACCGAGACTTGACAGTTGCCACGTGGGTGTACATCGGAGCTTTGTTCTCCATTTCGATTTCGTTGCTCTCGCGAATCTACGAACAAAATTCACGCGTTATTTTTTTCGTTTTTTTTTCACTCTTGCAGTTTTATTTTTAAATCTTATTTTTCTTATTTTTTAAATTTTATTTTTGCAACGACGATAAATTTTTGAAATAAAAAAAACGCATGCGGAAAATAAAAACGTGAAAGTTGCATCGCCGTGTCTCGGATTGATGGTGAGATTCGTGACGCCTACGCACTTTGTGTACGTCCATTCGTTCGAGGGGCTACGTCATCGCAATGCGACGAGCGGGCGCGTGGCCCGCGTGCGAACCCGCCGGGGAGAGGGAGACAAAAAGAGTGTAGATCGCGCGGAAATCCTCATAAAAGGCGAGGTGATCCAATGGAATGTAACGTGCTTACCGCACTCTGAAAATTCCATCTCCCCGACACTCATAATGGCGACTATTCACATTTTATGATTATTCATTCACTCATTCATTTGTTTTTTAATTGAAACGGAGATTATTCCTCGACCAGGGAAAATATGACGAATGAATACGTCTCGCTTGAGCGACATAATTTATTGAAAAACATTTTATATCCCGATCCAATCAAAATAAATATAAAATATTGACAAATAAAAAACAAGACAGTGATTGAAAGTTCATTGATGAATTAATAAATAATAATAATAAATTAATAATTATTTTTGTATTAAAACAATGCTTATCAAAATAATGGAATACGTTTTCATATTTTACTAATAGTTTTTGAATTTTTATGTTCCAGGGCTTCCCGTTTGAAGACAGTGACGGTTTTGGTCGTCGAAGCAGCGACATAAGATCGCACCTTGACGATTTGGCCGCTCGTCATCCAGAATTGGCGGACCATTTGTTGGGTTCAGCCTGGGGCGATATTCCGGCGTTTCACAATACAGGAAGTTTGAGAAATCGTCGACGTCGGGACTCGGGGAACTCCTCGGCGTACCAGGGTCATCCGGAGGACGACGCGAGGAGCCAGACGAGCGGAAGCAGCGCAGCGAGCGCCGCTAGCGGTGCGAGTGCCGCGAGCAGTTCTCACGGCGAACCATTCTCGTCCGAGAGACAAGAATCCACGCAGGACAGACGTAGAACTCCGATATCTCAGTACAATCTGAGAAACACCGTTGACATTGGTCAGCATCGTCACGACATGGACAACGAGAGAATGAACGACGCGCGGGGACAGAGATCGATGTCGGCGCCGCCTGAGAATCGCCAGCAGAGCGAGGCCTCGGTGCCGATTCGTGAAAAACAATCGGAGCAACAAAATTCCCAAAATCCGAACCAACGATTCGTCTCCAGGGTCGACATAACTCCACAGTTCGTTCAGCCGGGCGCGACGAGCGAAAAACCGGCGACGAATCAGCAAAAGCCTCAGCAACAGAGCAACGTCAGGCACATACCGATATTCGTGGAAGGTCGGGATGAGCCGGTTATACCTAAAAACATAGACCACGATGAGAGCGACTCTCCTTCCTGGGGTTACACGAAACCAACGAGAACGGAGTCACCACCGCACTTTACACATAATTCACAGTTTCAGACGCCTCCACAGTTTCATAGACCATCACATTTTAATCAACATTACGCCGGTGGTAGACCGAGAGATTGGTTCGACGAGGAAGTTTACGCTCCGCAAGGTTCGAGTTTTTATCATCCCAGTATGAGAAGACATCAGCAGCCCTTCGCCTCGCAGAGTCCTCCTCGTCAGCAGCAACAACACTTTAGACAACAGAACGAGAAGCCTTTTTATAATCAACGGTCTTCCCAGCAGCAACAGGCACCTCAGCAACCGCAGCAGCCTCAACAGCCACCTCAGCCTCCACAGCAACCTCAGCAGCAGCAACAACCTCCAGCGGAACCTCCAAGAAAGCAGACGCAGCCGAAAGATCCACTGCAGAAAGTTGCAGAAGTGCAGCAAGAGGTCGACTCGCTGCACGAGCAGGTCGTTCAATGGAACGGCAAATCGCGAAAGGACAAAGATTACATGTACTTAGACGAGATGCTGACTCGCGAGCTGATAAAGCTCGACGACATCGAGACCGAGGGCAAGGAGAACGTGAGACAGGCGAGGAAGAATACGATCAAAAGTATTCAAGCCTCGATAAGTTTGCTCGAGTCAAAAGCTCCTACCGGTGAGCAACAAGAATCACAAGAGACCATGGAAGTTCAACAAGAAACAACGGAGTCCGCAGAAAACGTCGAAACGCCTGCGGAGACTGAACAGACCTTGGAGGTCAGTCAGGTCGAAAATTCGGAGCAGCAACAAACGTCCGAGCCTTCCCAGGAACCGTCTTCACCAACCAAAGATCCAGCCCCAGTGTTGCCAGAGGCAAGCGACGCGACCGAGGAATTAGTCGCTCAAACTGAAAACATTGTCGTCGATGAAAACAATTCAACTAGTCAGCAAGACAACGAAATGGACGTAGCACCGTCCATAGCCAAAGTTTCGTCGGTAGGCGCGATGGAGGTCCAACCGAGTACAGATACGGAACAGCAGACGATGGCTGCGGAAAGTGTACCGGTTGAGGCACCAGTAACGTCGATGGAAGTGGAAGCTCCGGCACAAACGAAGAGTCCGAAGAAAGCTCGGAAAACGAAGAAGCAGCAACAGCAGCAGCAAGCGGTCTCCGAGAGCGCAATTCCACTTCCAGCTCCGGGTACTCAATAAGTTGCCGTCGAAAAATAGAGAGGCAAAACGGATTCTTCAAGAGTCTGAGATTAGTTCTTCCGTCCATCGGACGTCGAACCTTCGTCACGTGAACAATTCACTGACACGCGGGCAATAAACAGGAGTGAATTGAAAATCAATCATTCTGAGACTTTGTAAGAAAAAAAAATCAGGATACAACGCACTCTTTTTAAAATGTGGCAGGCATATTCACGATTAATCGACGTGGCTGGCCGACCCGCGCTGGATCACTTGAATGAACGTTGATTCGAGTTTCTCTCACTCGAGCTTACGAAACTTTTCGTGATAAAGTTATTATTCGTTTGTGATGCCGTTGTCAGCATTTTTTCTCCTTAGCCAAGATCTTTTTGAAATTTCCAAGTGAGAAAGAAATACATCTCGACGTTACAAAATTTTTCAAAGTTCGTAACGTCGAGCTGGCTCGGTAAATTAAAAAAAAAGTATCCCATGTTACTCTGAAGCTGTTAGCTTCGTTTCGTCGTGATCTATGCTAGCGAAATAATAAATATTCTATAATAAAGTGTATTAAGTAAAGAATGTATAATTTAAATACAATGATAATAATTCTTGTTTTATTATTTCTTTGTCTAATTTATTTTGTATGCGTATGTTGCGTTTATAGTAAATGATATTTATAGTCATAAAGCTGACGTAAAACATTTTTTGTAACATCCTTCATTTTTTTGGTTCTTTGTTATTCCAGTTTTAAAAAAATATTCTCGGAGCTGTTGAGAAAAACATCTTTGGGTGCAACTTTCGTCTGTAATGCATTCTGATAAAATAAGCCACTTGTTATTTATTGCAGAAGTAGCAGGTTGTTGTGGCAATAACGGATTCGTTGCAAGTCATCTTCAGATTTGTCAATTTTGCAACACACACCGTTGCGGATATTAAGAGATATTTTCTTGCTTTTTAATCGTTGCTTTACTTAACACGACTGTATTTCACTGTATTCTCTTTGCATATTGCGTCTGGCAGAGAGAGCACATTTATTCGTTTCTGGCTCGTGCGCCAGCATCGACCGAATGGCTTGCTCAATTTTTTATCCTTCGGAGTCGGAGAAGCAGCGCGAGGAATGTTTCAGCATTCTGCACCACCGTGACGACAAATTCGGCCATTGGCACCGAAATCATGTGTACAACCCCAAGTTACAATCTCAAAATCGTTATTGCATCCGTCGTTATTATTTCGATACAAAAATTTTCAAAATCATTTCATCACGGTGCAAAACAGAATTATATGTATATAATTAACATTGATATATTTCTCGCTGCTAAATAAGTTTCGTAGAATTAATTATCGACCAGCGTGAAGTTAATTTTATTATTTCACAGCTTTCACCAAATTAAGGTTACATCCACCGAGTCTTTTGCAAGCGGAAAATGCGAGTAGTTTAGAAATTGAAGAGGCAACTAAGAGTTGGCACGCTTCTGTATAACGAGAGAACTATAAATAAATGTGTCGGCAAAGCATGCGTGTAAGGTGCACACTTATATACATTTCTATGTATATATCCGCTCATGTTTCTACCCGCTGGTATCGGTGCTCGAGAAATGGGGGTGTAGGAGTTTCTGCGTCGCGACGACGTCGACGTTGCGTCTCTGGGGAAATCCGAAGCTCGACCGTATTAAACCCTATCATTTCGACTCACACACATGCGAATCCGATGAATCATAAAATATTCTTGCTGTGGTACAGTTTTTTCGTGATTTTTCACTCCACCTCCATCGTGCATCTCCTCAAAATGTGTTGCATGGTCTAAATTAACGAGACGTCTAATCGCACGCAGTGTGTTCTTTCAATCCCCACACCCTTCTATCACAATCAAATCCTTCGATCTCTTCGTCAATAAAATATTGTTTCAAAATTTTAGACCATTTTGTGGAATCGCAGCTCATCTTCGTCGTGACTCTCGAGAAAACATTTTTCACAGTATAAATCGTGACAAGCGGAACAACGGAACAAGCGATGCGACTCCTCGCACATGCAACAAGATTTTGATTCATCCGAATCCACGGATTTGGCATCCTGAAAGAAATTTTTAATTCACTTTATTGAGAAAGCTTATTGAGAGCTTGGTGAAATATTTTGAAAGAGAAAAGTCAACCTCATCTTCGTGCTCCATTTCTAATTCTTCAGGTTCATCGACTCCATATTTTGCCTCCAAAGCTGCTTCAGCTAGAGCTTTTTCTATCATTCTCTTAGTCACCGTTGCTTCATCGTCATCCATCTCAGGTCTTGAGGAGTATTCCTTCTGAGGATCTAAACCTTTTAGCGAATTTAATCTTTGCTCCACATCCATTGCTGCATCACTACCTGATGACAAGCTCATTCTCTCTGCATACTGTCTGATAAGATCATCCGTTTTTTCTTGATCTGTTCTACTATCTACTTGATGGATCTACAATTTTTTAAAAATAATTTCATTACACAAAGAATGAAAATGTAAGAGAATAATTTCTATAAAATTGCATTATTTTGGTACATTTATAGATTGTTGATTGGCATCCGGATCTTGATCCTTCAATATTGCTAATCTTCGTCGTATCTCTTCTGTGGTGGCTGCTGGTATGTCTTTGTCATTGTCTTTTAACTTTTTCAAACGATCTACAATCACTTGATCCTCAGGATCCAATCCAGACTTCAAATTTTCCCAGTGTCCTCCAGGTTTGTAAATTACAATTGGAGGTTTAGCAGGATTTTCCAGTGCTTCGAGCCTGGTAAATAAAATATCATAAAAAATTAATTCTGAGTCACAAAGTACAAAGCCATTATGAATATTTCGTTTGAACTAACTTGTTTGCAATGTCAACGGGTGCAAGAGATTGTGCATTGGATACTGGAGATGGTAACTCCGAAGAATTGGCTGAAGAATTGTTTGTTGACATTGTTAATTTATTATAGCAAGGCCGGCAAACTTTTTTAGAACTGCCATCTGGCAAAGTACACGGGTATTTCAAACATTTTCCGCAGTAAGAAAATCCGCAATTTGGACAACCATTCTAAAAAATACATACGATTCGAAGACAAAATCAGCAAATAGGCGACACCCTGTATAACCTAAAATATTACTCAAAAAAGTTTTTACTCACCTCACGTCTAAAGATTGTGAATTTCGATTGACAAGCGTTACATGACATTCTTCAATATACATAGATATTATTAAACAAATAGTTATGCAGAAACAATGAAGCGATTCATTTCTGTTTTATAAAGAAACGTCATTTCTATCTGTCAAACAAGACTTCGATATTGTTACTAGAAACTCTCTAGTAACTATTTAGTAACCTGCCTTTTTCTCAATCGATAAAACAGTTTTCAATAAGCGCCATCTCTCGGAGGATTTTGACACCTTGGATTCTTCTGATCGCTTGTTGGTACAAAATATTCTGTATGTTAGTATGTATGCGTGTATTTTACCACGTGCGATGTATGAATCACATTTATGATCAAAAATTAAAAAGCTTCAATTATCTCAAAAAACACCTGGAAATCTGTTGGTGTTATCGGAATGACATAAAGGTAATAATGATGAGAAAAAGAAGTGAATTAGCCCAGAATGAGAATAATGAAGACAAGCAACGCAATATTCGATCCAGTAGCAACAAACGGTGAGAAACAATTATTATTTACCATGTAACATTACAGGATTTTTGAATGATGTTCTTAATTTTTTAGAAAAAAATTTAATGAAACGAGATCTCATCGTGTTTACATACGCTCTGTTTGTCGGACTATTTGCCACAGCACTTTTCCTCTATGCTTTTTTTCCAATAAAATATCATGACAACGATGTATCAACAATGCTTGACATTCCTGAGTATGTCGAGCATGTCAGGTAATATTGGTGAAAATATTTAATAATATATACTTGCTCCAAGATTTATTACAAATTTTGTTTTTTTGTTTTTAGAATCAAGAGAGATGAGTTGTATGGACCGCTGTTTAAAAGAGTAGTAATTATGGTAGTTGATGCTCTTAGATGGGATTTTCTAACGCAGACATCTAGGAACTGGAGAATGCCACTGACAACTGATTTAATGAAGAAGAATTCATCATGCTTGTTACAAGCAAAAAGTGATCCACCAACAGTGACAATGCCGAGGATTAAGGTAACAAGAAAATTATAAAATTATCTTCAGTTGACTGAAAAGTAGAAAAAACTTATATAGAGTTGTTTGAAATTCAGGCCATGATGAGTGGAGCAGCTTCAAGCTTCATCGATGTAGCTCTAAATTTTGGTAATACTCCAGTGAGCGGAGACAGCTTCTTGTTGCAAGCTAAAAATCATGGACACAAAATGCATTTCTACGGTGATGACACATGGTTGAAAATCTTCCCAGGGCTTTTTGAACAGCATGAAGGAACTGTTTCTTTCTTTGTCAATGATTTTACTCAAGTAAGATCTTCACAATCAAATTAAATCAAAGAGCAAAATAGTATGAAGTACAGAATTTAAGTTTTGACTAAGTGGAATTTTGATTATTAGGTTGATGATAATGTCACTCGAAATGTAGTCAAAGAGCTAGACAAAGAGGATTGGTCTGTATTGATTCTTCATTATCTGGGACTGGATCACATTGGACACGTTGTTGGACCATTCGCTCCACAGGTAAAGCCCAAGCTAGAGGAAATGGATAAAATAATTGGAATGATTGAAGCAAAACTTGAAAAATGGGTAAGAAAACTGTATATTTCTCATATCATTTTGATACTGACGTTTCTTTGACAAAAGTAAAAGCATAATTGTAGAAAAAAGATGATTTGCTGGGTCTTTTCGTCGTTTGCGGAGATCATGGAATGAAAGATTCCGGGGGTCACGGTGGTTCGAGTCCGGAGGAGACGCTGGTACCGTTTCTCGTTTTTGGAGCGACTTGTCCACTCAGCATAGACAAACCCAACGAAATAAGGCAACTTGACGTAGCATCCACCTTGTCGGTTTTGCTGGGTCTTCCGATACCTTCATCCAGTATTGGGAGCATTTCTCCCAAAATGCTAAACGAACGCTCAAAGTCCAGCAAATTATTCATTCTTTACTACAATGCTCAACAGCTCCTAAAACATTTTCGGTCGACTTCGGATTACAAAACGAGCCGTGAGTTCTTGTTTTTTTTCTTCCTAAAAATGTCGAGAAATATTTCACAATATTGAACGATCCATCCTAAGATATACAAATGATCTTTCAGAGGCTTACAAATATTACGAGGAAGCAGTTGCGTTGCATGTCGGCTGGCTTTCAAATGAGAAAGACAATCGTGCTGTCGAAGCAGCATTAGATCTTTATGACAAAGCGTTCCAGGAGATGAAGGATATATTAATACACACTAGTATCGATTACGATCTCCAAACGATGATAATCGCTATCATTTTCATGGGACCTGTAAATAATCAAAATTCTTTATCTTTTTGACAAATTGCTCAATCTGCTGAATCCCAGCATAAAGCTACAATATTAAGTAAGCAAAATAATTATAAATTTACTTTCCAGATAATTCTATTGCTGGCAGATGTTCCAAGTTACTCGATATATCAAGTGTCAAGAACGCTTCAGTGGGCAATGGGCACTCTAGTTTCATATTTAGTATTAATATTCATGTTTGAGACTGAAGATATTGTTTTTTTACCGAAAGTAAAAAGTATTATCCTCAATGCGATGATTTTTGCAATCGTCATGATAAGTAGCAGTTTTGCTGGCAATATGTCACTCTATGAATGGTTGAGGAAACGAATTTCAAGATTTTCACTATCTGAAAGTTTATTCCCTTTGGGTATGATAGTACACATATTCAGTTTAACGAGCTCCAGTTTCGTCGAGGAAGAACACCAAACATGGTATTTTTTCTGGTCAACAATGTTAATCCTTATGATGTTGAATTCTGCGAGTAAATTCTCACAGTTATCAATCGAATTACTTGGAGGCATGGTAGTACATCGAGTATTGAGAAAATTAAATAGTACTGGAAATAAATATGCCAATGCACCAGATATTGCTGACTGGCTGACCGAACAAGAAAATAAAAATTCTATGACGATTCTCCTTCTCTTCGGTATGAGATATAACACGTTATCCTGCACGATATATTAAAAAAATTGTTTTTCGCACATTCATTAATTATTATCATTTTTATTTAGCCCTCGGGCTTCTCGTTGTTCTTGGCTACGTCTGCGAAGAAAAGAAGTACAAAATGAAATGTGCAATCATGCACATTGGGGCATCAATTTGTATTTATCTTCGTCACATGGCAAATAAAACTGTAACCGAATTACCATTTGACTTTCAGTCGAGGTAAATGAACTAATTGCTATTGTATTCAAAAGTTTTTTTTATCATGAAACTGATAAAGAAGTATTTTACTCTTTTTACAGAGGTATTATGGAAGTTCGAGTTTATTGGATCTTAATTGCGTTTTATACTCTTCTATGGACATATCGACTTTATCAGGAGACTGATAAGATGATTTTTAGAAAATCGTGTTTACGATTTCTTCTTCAATTATGGATAATTGTTTCGTGCGTGCTGCACAAACCGCACAACGTTATCTTGTTACCGGTCCAAATAATCATCAGCCATGTCATTCACAAAGCATTCCAGAGGAACAAAACGAGGGAGGATAGTTATATTTATATGTACCTGTGGATTGGGAATGTTTTTTACTTTTATCAGGTTAATTGACGCAGTTTAAGGATTCATTTACTTTTTCTTATTATCCTTCATTCGATGGTACAGATTGAAAACTTAGTTTCGTTCATTAGGGCAATTCCAACAGCTTGGCCACCATTGATGTTGCAGCCGGCTATGTTGGCATGGAATCGTACAGACCCTTCCTGACAGCTATTTTCATGCTGATAAATACTTATTCAGCTCCAGTATTAGCTTACTTTACTCTAATTTATTATACTACATTCGACGAATTTCAGGACAGGTGAGCAAAATATTTTTCTCTATTAATTCTAGTAACATCAAAGAAATCTTATTTATAATTTTTTCTTCAGCTTTTCCAAAAAAATACTCACGATTAACAGGAATTGCGCATTGTGGCGATTACTCCCGATGGCTGTATACACAATCATCGTGACAGCTCAAAGATTTCACTTATTTGTCTGGACTGTTTTTTCACCGAAATTGATCTACGAAGCGGTCCACTGCGCCGTTATTTTCACCATCATTTTTTTAACGCAATCAGTTTGCTTTTTATTGGATGGAAAATAAACTTTTCTTATCGAAGAAAATAATAAGAGCATATCATTTCAATATCATTTTGTTATTTTCATTGTTCCTTTTGATCGACGTATGATCGCCTAAAGGAAGTTAAGGCTTGATGTATTTACATTTTATAAATATTAAAATGTGGAGAATGTTTTTGTTACCGACAATCGTAAAGTTCGATAATTTACATTCATATCTTCCTCTTCCTAAACTTATTGTTAACTACTCAATAATTTGTAAAATTAATTCTCAAGAGTACTGCGATAATCATAGCCGAGGAAAAATCGCAAAATTTAATCAATATTGCACAATAAGTGGTTAAATGAAAAAAGAATACTTCGTACTTATGTCTTCAGGTAAAGGCAGAAATGTGCCAATTTGTTTTATTAGGAACAACTGAAACATTGCTACGCCACAAATCTATTAAATCTAAGACTGAGTAATCGTAAAAATCACGTCAGCTTCAAAAGTTGAGTGATTCAAACAATGTTAACTCTCACGAATACAATCTTCCTTCGTTTTCTACAAATCACTTTTACAGCGAATAATAATATTAACGAAAATTAAATAATAACATTGCAGCTACTTTTTCGCTATTCACACATTATTTGTATCTAAGTAGCATCAAAATCACACAATTTCTGAAATTACGTTTCATCATTCAACGTTGTGTAGAAAAATATTCATATCTGTTTTCTCTATCATCTGCTGTTTATTTGCATTGTTTTTTGGCTCTTAGAAGGTAATTTGAGATGCAATGAAATGAAAAAATCTTTAAATGCTTGCGTTTACCTAAACCTAAATCGGCGTATAGGAGTTCGGATTTCATAGCGTAAAAAAGCGTTAAAAAATAAGACTGCATAAATTAATACATGTAAAAAAATTATTGGGTGACGATTTTGTGCGCTTTGCATATAAAAATGTTCATCTCTTGAGACGAGTAGTTAAATTTGCAGGAAAATATTCCATAGTCAATTTTCTGAGGAAATTCTGAAAAGAGTTTGAAACAGCTCAGATCTAGCTGTTTTTGTTTTGTAAAAAATATAGTTATTACCGGTGGGTAACATTTGGCATTAAATTTTGTTCGCGATTATACTAGACTTTAATTATTTAAAACGGAGAATTCATGCCGAGCTTAGTGCCAAACTCGAGTCGAGCACGTTTTTGATATCTCACGTTGACTCTGAAAAATATAATTTCAAATGGTAAATATTATTGAGTACACATTATATTGTTTGAGACCAGTCTTCTTTCACTTATGAAAAAATTAAACAACTCACTTAATTTCTTGCCACTTGACGAGCTCATTAATGGCGAAGATAATGGGAAGAGAGAGAAGAAAAAATAGAGGCAGGTGTAAAGGAAATGTAGTAATTTTCTGTCCTTCTTCTCTCCAAAAGTCAACTAAATATATTCCTGAAAAGGTAGCTTGTACGCCCAATCTGCAAGAACGAAAATACGAATAATTTTAGGAACAAACTTTTTCTATGAAAAATAAAGACAAAGTGAAGAAAAGAGGGAGTTTCACACGCTTACACAATAAGAACGCCTAAAAACCAGGCCCAATTATTGAAAGGTAATTTTCTCCAGATTGAATATTCTCGATGAACGAAGCTCATGGATATAGTTACTGCAAAATGATAAAAATATATTATATCTCCAACACATAACAATGCGCTGAAGAAAAAAGTGTATCTACCAAAATGTAAAACTATAATCGTCAGTGCAAAATGTTGTACGGCAGTGATGACGTTCGATTTGTCACCCCAACCACCCCACGCCACTTCGCTTTCGGGTTCTGGATAAACATAAAAACACGTGTCCTCCACTTTTGCATAAATCGGACAGAGTGTTATTAACGAGACGCACTGTGACACTATTACTGTTATTACGGTGGGTAAAAATTTCGTTCCGTAGCACCACGTGACGAATAGAGCTACCTGTAACGAAATATTTCAAAATCATTAACTTATCCTTTTTGTTTAGTCTAAATATTTTTTATTGCAATAAATACCTGGCCTCCAATGGCACACTGATTTTTTCCAGTTGCCCGTTGCATAATCGTCGCGTCAGTGGGTGTAGCTATCATGGATATCGATAGGAGCGGAATGATGAAGCAACACAACCACATTACTTGCCCGACAGAGAATAACGGTGGAAGAAGTAAAAATCCAGAAATCGCTTGAGCAATGGAAAGAGTCACTGCACAGCACAACCAAAATTGAACACAATTCCATAGGCACTTCATGTAGTCTCGAGCCTGATGATTAATCAAAATGACAAATGTTTATCGTTTTGCGAATACAATTTCGATCCAATAGTAATTAATTCGAGTTTCGTGATATTTACCTCCATGACAAGGTAGTAAATTGCAATAGGATCTTCCCTCTTGACGCTGAGAGAGCAGGCGATGCAGTTCAAAGCTCGACTGAGATCAACCGGTGATGGAGCACCTTGCTCCTCTTTCAGCGGTTTCATAACTGGCACTTTTTGGCATACTTGCGGATATAAAGGTTCCACGCCGATCCTGTAATTTAACAGAGAGGAAACACTTAGGTGTGCATATTCATATCTTCGTCAATAAATTTGACGTTCTATTGTTTTTCTTAATTTTTTTCTCAATTTATGACGTATTCTAACATAGAGCCTGATAAGGAGGATGGAAATTGTATGTTTGCCATCAAGATTCTGTGAGAAGGACAAACCGAAGAGCGCATTTGCTCCGGATAAAAATTTAATTTACGTTCAACCTCCAAGACCAATCAAGCAGATTGCTCGGGATTCAGGAAAACGTGCATCGTCGAGATTCGAATCCGAGACAACCTACTCGTTGTCCTACATGTACCCAGGTGTAAAAATTCGAAGCAAAAAACCCGTAATATCGGATACTAGGAAAGTTGATGCAAAAATTGATTCGAAGACAGTGACCAAAATGTCATACGAGTGGCGAAAGGCCGAGAGGGCGAAAACTTGCTATCCTGCGTCACGCTTGGGTTGCGGTGAGGGACCGATGGAGAAGGAAAGTGTCCACGCAAGCTCCTACATGGAACCCGGTCACGTACGAACGAAATCCGCACGAGAGCAATATAATCGAAGACCCGTTACAGCATCTATGGAAACGAGTACGATCGCTCGAGAATCGTATCAAAATCCTGGGACACCGAGTAAACGAACAATCATCGGAAGAAGCGCTGATCCTTATGGAAAATTATCATTTTCACCGGATTACGACACAGTACATAAGTCGTCGTATCAGCTAAATGAAATTCGTCGTCCGAAAATAGTACATTTGCATCAAAAGACAGCCAAGATAACGACACCTGTTGATTGCGAAACAATCTACAAAACTAGTTACATGATACCGGGTCATTTCGTCAGGATAAACTGATTCGCCTTGGACTATTCTCAGTGACAAAAAATATTGTTTATTTATAATAGAGTCTGCTATTTTTTCAGTTAATTATTTAAACACAGATTTATCTCACTGAAAGGAGAAAATCTTCTGTTTTGCTATGCGAATACTTTCAATATAAAGTTAGGCACAAAAAACAAATATTTGTTTGTCACAAATGAGAAATAATCGATATGAAGTGGAAATGGACTCACGCGGCATCGGCTTGCATAAATATCGGCATATTTTCGGCATTCGCCGAGGAGCCGAGGACACAGACAACTTCGCCGTAGTCTTGCATTATGTGCAACATCTCGCGGGTGACCGCAGTATTGCAATCGGTAAAGAGCGATACGAGGAGTGGTACATTGTCGATCAATTCGATGTGTGGCCTTATCTTGTCAATTCCACGCGGGAGCTTCGCCTGAAAAATCATTTAGAAAATTATTTTCAATCATCTTTTGATAATTATTTGTAACAATTTTTATAATATATTTTACTTTAAGTTTGATCTTCGTTTATTCTATTTTTATTTTAAGGATTATTTTAAAAGTGCATACTGACTCTGTTGGAAAGATCGAAGTTAACGGGAGCACTTTGCTCGGTACTGTCCGTTAAACAGCTGAGTGATCTCCAGGCCTCTTGACCGGATCCAAGATCGACGCTCTGTACCAGTACGCTGTCCTCGCTTCTGACTGTATCGTGTTCCCTGTTTACGAAACAACGAATAAATATAAAAACTTATTCCAATAAACTTACAAGTCAGTATAGAGACGAAAAAATAATTCAGAAGTGGAAGAATGAAGAACATAAAGTAAATAATTACGACAGTGCCGGCGATTTCGATTCTTCTCTCCTGTTCTCAAGAAAATTGTAACTGGCATGCAATGAGAGTAAGAATAGTAGAAGAAAATATAAATGATACATGTACTACATGTAATTGTGCAGAGGTCTAATTTACCTGTGGCTCATTGCACTTTTTGTTTGAGAGGATTCAACGTTGTGCCACTCTGTTGCGTCGTCATCGAATTTGACAGTGGAAAAATCCGTATTTATCGCACTCGGTGCCGACATGCTCATCGCCCTGCTGGTGTCCAAATTTGAACTGTAAAACAATTTGGAAATTAGTAACTGGTAATATAAAAGTTTTTCTCCAAAGGGATCGAAAGGTACACAGAAAAATCTACTCGCACGATAAACATCACTTAATTTTTGCATATCTCGATAACACTTAAGAAATATCGATTTCGTCTCATGCCTCTTTTTCTTCTTTTTTTTCATTTTTTTCGTGTCTTTCTATGATAAAACCAGTAGGTATGGATCGGTTAGTGGTTCATTAATAAAATCGATGATATGGCGATACATTGAATATGAACATACCGAGGACAGATGCGGTTAAGCAAGTGGCTGGCCTCGTCCATGCAGGATTGCTTACGATGGTGAGACTGGGCAGAAGGTGTCGGTGAGGACATGGCTGCTGCCTGGCTCACCCACCAGCCCACCGGACTTTCTGACCTAATTCCCGCCTTGTTAGTAGTTTACACTCAACATTTATTCATTTTAGATAAAGTTACGTAATGGGACCGAAATTTCATTTTTATCCTTCACTAGATACAATTACTATTTCGCTGAAGCTTTCACACATTAGAGAAGCTGCAAATTACAAGCAATGTTATTTCATGATCTTTTTTTTTGATTCGTTCATCCTTCGAGAGAGATGAAGGGACATCGCTATTTTGAAAATAATGATGAAAAGCAGTGTTCCCCTCTTTTCTCAGCAAGAACAAAGCTTTCGTTTCAGATGGGCATTTTTTCATGAAAAACATAAAACAACAACAATAACAAAATAGTCACACGTGCTGTGTTAATAAAATTGATGAATATAACAAATATAGACAAACATATACAGTCTGGTCAAGTGTGGATATCTCTCGAGCCATTGCTGTCTCCTGTAATTTACGTGCACATTTTATAAATCATAGCTGCGTTATTTTTCTTCGTCGAATTTATAAACGTTTGATAAGACCTAATGATTTTCAGTGAATATGTATTGTTTGACTCATTTGACAAAAAAGTGTTTCTTCGTTACTGATTTTCGTAAATAATGATGAGAAGCCAAACAGCGAAAGCGACATCATTGTTTTTTGTTTGCTTGTTGAGGTGTCTTGGAAGAAAGAGAGAGTCAGAAAGAGAGTGTGAGAGACAAGGAGAAAAAGGATGAGGAAGATGACAAATAAAGATGCGTTTTTTTTTGACGATACCTAGCCCTCTCGCTGAGCAATGAAATGTGACAATTCCAACCGCTCTCAAGACCCATCTTCTCTGAGAACACGCGTGATCGTAATTCATTTTCCTTGCTGAAGTGTACGAATCTTATGCATGCCCTCTCTAATTGTTCGATCAGTTGTACCTAATACCGATCAACGATTGATTCGTCACTTGATGAAAGATAATTGTGAACAGCAACGGGGATATTAGATAAATTTTTTGAAATAATTACCATATCGGTTTGCGCTTGATACTGCATCGTTACCATCCCGATAAAGACCTGATTGCACTGAAGTTCGAAACAACTCTCAATGTCATTAATTTCATCATCTTTGCTGTCGTTGCATAGTAGTGAATCTGAAAAATAGACCATCTTGCATGAGGGGGATAACAAATCAAGCGAATTAAAAGGGAAAAGACAATTTTTGGGCTAACCAGTTGAATGAAATTGGCCAAGTATTCCCTTGACTCGTGGATCGAAAATATTTCGAAAATCCCAAGGCAACGGAGTCGGACTCCTATGTGGCATGTAAAGATGCTTGCTATCCGCCGGAAGTTCAAGATATATGTTCGAGAGTTTGTTAGCAACGCTTCGTATGAGCGGTCTGTAGGCAAACGCCGTGCAATAAGACGTCAAACTTGTTCTCTGATAAAAATCTTGGACCTTCTTTCTGTCAGATGCCGACAGTGGACAGAGATCGTGACCGTCCCAGAATTCGATACACGAATCGAGAATAATATCCGCGGTTCCCTGAGTCAATAGTTGCAAACCGCCACCACTTTTCTCCTTCACGACCACTGCGACCATATGAGGAAATGGAAACTTTAATTTCGTCGAGATCGACAGAGATCTGGCAAATTTAATATCCCTCCTGACCATCTCGGGTTGCTGGAAAAATGTAAATATATATGTACAGATACGTAATGAAATTATTATAATGTAAATTTTTTTTCTTAATTACTCACCACGTGACGAAATGTCGACAATTGTTGTTCCAACTGAAAAATCTCTTGAGCCTGATCTTGGAAGCCTATCTGTTTTGCGAGCTCACAGAGGCACCTACGGAATTATCAGGTTTTTAAAAAATCAAGTAACAAGCAAGATTGTTGTTGATAGTGAGAAAAATGGGAAGCAACGAAGCGTGACGATAGCACTCAACGAATATATGTTAGAGTATGTTACGTAAGTAATAGAAAAAAGAATTGTCCCGCCACCAATAAACCGTTAATTATAAATTTTGATAAAAAGAACAGTTTTTTCGACTGACCACATTTGTCCCAGGACTCCAGAATCTTCGATTAAATAGATCTGTCTCGAATTTTGCATTGTGTCTTTTGCTCGATACCCACACTTTTCGTCTAAGATGTTGCTTTGCCTTCTTGACAGACTTTGGTCATAAATACCATATTAGTTAAAATTGCGCACACAATGTGTAATTTATGGCTCCTTTTTCTTTACACATTAAATTATAGTATAGTTTTGCTACTATTTATTTCACTCATCTTATTTAATACACGGCAAATCGAAACATGAAGCATCCGTTAGATCGTGGAAATATGCAGTTGTAGAAATAAAATTTGGACAAACAAGCAGGGCAAATGAGTAATGATAAAATCAAATCTCATAATGCGATATTAATAGGAATTAATAATATTGTATATCTTTACCTTCTATTTGTCACGGGTACGAGATTCTCATTGTAGAGGGCCTCGCACGTTACGTGACAACAAAATTGTGCATAATGCTCTTGCGTTTCCATGTTGCAAGTATTTAACAAAATAGCCAGTCCTAGTGGCTTCAGAGAATTCAGATGTTGACGCCACGAGTGATCATCGAATTGAAGACGAAAAGGAACTGCGTGATCGTGGGTCAAGTCCAAAACTTCGGCGACTGAATGGGACATATCTTAGAAAGAAACAAAAAGATTACTTCGATTATAACGCAATGACATAATTCTGAAATAAAGAAATAACTTTAATCCACCGTGGGGGTGCTGATGATTCTGTTGCTGTTGCTGCTGCAGGTACGACATTTTATTAACTTCGTTTTTACTCGATTCGGAGTGTCGAGATGCCTCGGCCGTTTTGTCCAGGCTCACGGTACTCGACGTGCGTGAAACCGTACTTGAATTTCTTAAAAAAAATACTTTTTCCGCCGTTGGATTGGGCCACGAAAGAATGCCCTTCTTATCAATACAGCACAATGCCTAGGAATGAAAAAAATATACATCAAGAAAGGCACATTGATGAACGATTCTCTTGATGGTGAGCTAATGTTGTTCTAAAAAAAATATTTCAATTCGCACCGTAACGGAACCTAAAACGTGAAGAATGTTTGCAGATCTGGACATCATGTTCTCCCTACCGAAAAGTATATCAAAAAAGTATTCTGTAAGTTCGGACCAATTGTAGACCACCTCTGGGCTGTTTGGTCCTGAAATATCGGCATCTTCGAAGGGATCTACAAACTGTTGTATGACATATGTAGTTCATTCATTGTTTATTAATGTATTCAAATAAAAAAGTTTACGAACCTGCATTTTTTTAGAAGATTGATACAGTTTGAAGAGAGCTTTGAATCTGGCCATACCAAAGCAATTGAGTAATATCCAGAAAGTTGGAAATATAATAGGCAAGAGTGGCAGAGTAACGGCGATCGGTTGGAGAAGAAAAACTTCGGTCCAGTGGCCGATGCCAACGTGCTCGGCAAGGTAAAGATACCGGAGTAAATTTACCAAGAGCACGATTATCAGGAGTATGGGATAAGTCATTTGTTCGATGCAACAGATCATGACGAGATGACGCTCACGATTGTGATAAGTTACTGGCCTGTCCAGAGCTTCATCCAGTCCCATTCTCAGATTCGTTAAATAAGGAGTTTCTTCTAGCTTGTAAATTTTGTTTTTCAATGGGGTTCGACCTTGTGGAGTAGAGAATATCTCATTAGCACAGCGTGTCGATGGACTATAAACTTCTTTTGCATGTAAAACAGGATCCTCTGAACTCTGAAAAAACCAATAAAAAATAAATGAGTAAAGAAACGAATCGCTGCCAGTCACGTCCCTAATAAATTCCTCTTCTTACTACCCAATGCAAATAAATACTTGATAAGGAGTGCAGAAGCCTGGAGCCTGTTGACCAGGCTTAACGACTATTATATCACCCGCAACCAGAAGCGCCCATGGTAAATTGACAACAACATTGTCTCGGTAAGTCCATTGCAACGTCAGACAAGGAGAAAGAGGGCTGCAAAGATGTGGATAATTTTCTGGCTCCCATTGACACATACTTCTTGCACCTGTAGCATTAATTTCATTCTTTAAAATCTCCGTTGCTTTTCAACTGTATCGAATTCTTTGTTTCTTTCCTTATTTATTTCCTCACAATTCTGGAGAAATAGCCCAAAATGAGGCCCTTACTTTCCAATTTTTTCAAAAGATTTCGAACTCTCCTGGGTATCTCATTGTGACGGAGTATATTGTCCGAAACGACTAGGGTGAAATTTAACAGTACAAGGCAGCATATGATCACTCCCTCGTACGCCAGTGCAAAATAACTGTTAACCAAATAAAAAAAATTCATGTATAAAAATCAACAATACCACAGCATTACAGATAACATTTTACGTTTCTTACATGGTTTGAACGGTGCTGAAGGATGTGGCGATTAGAATAATCGCATTGATAAGTAGAGCTATCGCTGAGGTCCAGCATAAAGTTGTATATTGACTCCGATGGTGCAGAGCATCTTTTAATCTCAATTTGTATCTTCTAAAGAAACAAAAAAAGGATTCTAGTACCTAATCAACTGCGACATATCCTTAATTATATAAATAAATAAATTAAGAAATATGTGTACTTGTTTTTTCTCATTTCATCCTCATATTCGTCTAGAACACGTCCGATATCTCTGTGTAAAATTTCGAGAGCCTCAGTGGTAGTAAGACCTCTACTTTCCTTTGGTTCTGCCTGAGGCTCAGATCCACCTTTTGGAACATCACCCCCAGCTTCGTTTCCCGCTCCCATTTCTTTTCATTGAAAACAACAGTAACAGAGTAGTTTCGAGTCAAAGGCTTCTGAAAACTCCAATTTTTCTCACGCTCGCGACACTACATATATACGATATGTATATTTTATCATACGTTTTAAAATAACTCTAAGGGTTTTCGTCTATTTCAGTAACTCGCTATAATCACGTCGTTCAAATAAACAGAGTGTGTACGTTGACCTTCTCTGCGAGCAACTTTTGTACATACAAACTTATTTTTTCAAACTACATATATGTACTTATTTATAGTTACTACTTATCCTTATTTACATTTCTGTCAGAGCAAAAACAAGCAAGTGTACGCGTTCGACAAGTACTCAAAAATATGAATAAGTAAACATTGATAAAAATAACAAAGAGGGTTCGAGACAATTATATAATAATTGTCTCCTTTTCCTAATGTTTTTTTCAGTATGTTCAAGTTTCATTACCTCGTATAATATATCTATATATTTCCTTCTTTTTTTACCGCATCAATGGTCCACAATCTGAGATGGAACACACCGAATTCGTACGCGCACCGATACGATAAACATGGCTCACAACTCGTTATCACAAATCGTAAAGCGCTAATTCCGGAATATCTGACGTTAACGAATAATTAAGGGGTTACTAAATCTTTTAAAGGCCCGATAGGTATATGTGTGTTACTATTTTCACTCCCGACACGTTATTCCACCGACAAGAGACACGATTCCCTACTTTTGTCACTCTCCTTACTCTGTCTCGCTCTTACACATTCAATTGCGAATAATAAATCACGTACACAAAAGATTTATTGTACAAATGAGAGGAGAAAAGGAGAAAAAGAGTGATATTAATTTTACAATTAATCTTTTTAATATTTGTATTGAGTTTTTATTGAACTACTTTTTAATAAAAAGAAAACTATAATTATTATATTATCATTAATTCGTTAGTTCATTCATTATGAAAAATGAGCAGGTTTTTGTGAAGAGACTTCACAATCAATTGTAGATTAACAATCCTATTTGTTTATAGACCACAAACCATAAAATATTATTTCAAATCGATATCCCGCTCTTTGTTGGAACGATTTCTTCATTATCGATAGCAGTTTGAGAAGAATTCTGCTCAAAAAAAGGCAGTGCGTCATTAGTAGTATCGCTAACAACCGTTGTAGCGCCACTTGCAATCTTTGTTTGGATTTGGAAAACGATCGACATTTGTCACGATTTTAAACGTGAACCGATTTCAAAATATTTAATCGGAAGGTTTATTATATAAAATCAACGATTGGCAAGAGATGCGGTAGAGGCTGGAAGATGTTCGAGACCGATGACTTCGATCTTGACGAGGTAAATTCCGTGATTAATTCGAAAAAAGATTTCTACATATTTTTCAGCTAGATCGGCGATTTTAGGTTATATTTACTATGAAGAAGAATCTAAAACGTTTGTTCCAAAATAAATAACATGAATGTAGGTAAAAAATGAATTTGATGTTTTTTTAGGATTTTCTCAACGATATCGGTAAAAAAGAAGAAGAATATTATTCACAACAGAGTCAAGCAGAGGATGATCGAGCGAGTAAACGTCGAAAAACTGAAATAATACAGTGTGATTTGTCAAGTGACATAATCTTCGACGATGAGCCGGATTTCGCCAAAGTCGAAATAAAACGCGATTCGAATTCCAATGGAAATTCGAGTGTCGGATCAAACAAAGAAATTTCAGAAGAATCCAAAAGTAAGGATACTTTGACTGTTGAGAAAAAAGAATTGAAAAATAATCAGTTCATATCCAAGGAAAAGGAAAACATAGAAATATCTAGAAAATCATTGGCACTGCAAATTTTGAGAAAAGGATCATCCAGCAATGAAGAAAACACGAAAGAAAAGTCACGGTCGTTCGGAGAGACCTCGTCCAATGCTGCATCCAACTTTAATATTCGCAATAACAAAGAGGAAATTTATGAAAAAGTATCACCTTACGAATGTTTCAAAAAACCTGCTACAAAAGATTCACCAAAGACGATCATCGAAAAATCATCACGAAAATTCATTTCAAAAGATCGTTACGCAGCTCCGCGAATTCCTCTTGTGAGGAAGTTTCCTGGGCCTGCAGGACTTCTTCCAGACTGTCCAGAATTATGCATGGATAATATAAACTTATCAAAACAGCTGTGCAGTAATGAGGCAAACGCGGATCGCGGCGACAATGGCAATGAAGACTCAAGTAGCATCTCTGAATATTTATCTCAAAATACTGAAAAAGTATTCAGCTCGGGTGCTTGGAGATTGATGTTGGACGACTTGCCAGAAAATTTTCTTCGTGGTCACGATATTGCCAGTATTAAAAGGACAGCTAGAAATAATTCTCGCGTCTCGCTCTTTGCAGGCGTCATTCAGAGGATTGATCACAGTTTGGAGAATCCTCGACTCGTTCTGAGGGACATGACCGATTCGATCGAAGGTACGATGCACCGAGACATTCCTCTCGCCCATCCGGACACCTTTGAACCCGGAGTGGTAATTCTACTTCGAAACGCCGGAGTTCTCGGCTTTCAGGCCTCCGTCAATTTTCCAAGTCTGCAGTTTCACATTATGATAGCGCCCAAAAACGTCCTCGCTGTTTATTCAGACAAATCGAGGCTCGTGGCGAATCCGTCGTTCACACATTTCCGAACGAGTTCGAGCCAAAAAATAGAAAATTTCGATGATAACGCGTTTGACGATGTCAACATCGATTTCGAAATGGATGAAGAAAAGGATGGAGCGACTGGTCGCTTCGACATCGACGAGACAACAGAAAAAGCGAAAGTAACAAACCCTTCGTCTGATACCCTTGCTGAAAGGAAAAACGAGAATTCGATAGGAAGTAAAGAAGCAAACACTGAACCCACCAACGAAAAAAAAATCGACAATTCCACAGCTGACATGGAAATCGATGTTAGACCAAAAAAAATAGAAACCGTATCATCGAGGTTGAAGCAGTTCATGAGCAAACACGATCCAAGGGCGGATATCAATGAGAAACCACCGTGTGAAACTTCATCCAAGGATCCTCACGCTTTACTAAAATCCGACTCCGATGAGTCTTTGAGAACTAAAAGTTTTGGTGATTATTTGCTCGACAGTGATAACGACACAGAGGATGAAATATTGTCACAATTAGATATCGATTCCATCGTAACTAATTACAATTCCGCAACTCGATGAAACTTTGTCATTTTTATTATTTCTTTTTGTTCTCTCTGCCTTGTAAATTATTCGAATTCTACAATATTTCAATTGCTGTCGAGTATCTTTGATAGCTAATGTATAATGATCGTTGCGTGCAATTCCAAGCAACGATCCATCGATACTGATGTTAGCGCGTTATTAAAGTCAATATAAGAAAAGGCAACATTCGTCTTCGCAACTTTGTACGGCGATTTATCAAAGTAGAATTAATTATATTACGTAAAGCAGTCGTGTAAAGTGAGGTGAAAAAATCGACTGATTAGTATGTGATGCACGGGGCACTTTGATCTCGTTTGCGCAATTCTCAAGAGACGTAATTTCTTCATTACGCTTACGCATATGTTGGCGCAATTATTATTGAATCGCGACACGCGTCTGCACTGAGAAATAATTGTCTTCCTCGGTTGTCTCGTCCGACATGTCCAGACAGTGTACTCCACTTCCGGTGTTATCGGACCTTCTTACCAACCGATTGAAAGTCTCTTTATTATAATTTATCCTTCGCCGGACGAGAATCATTGTGCTCCAGGGCTGTCAATTATCACCTGTCGCGTATGCTGACTCATTATCTATAATCGAGTTCATATTTTTCCATTGTACATGACGACGATCGTAAAATTTTTTGCAACACTATCTTCAGGATCAATTGTTGGAAATGTAACAAATAAATGTTGTTTCTATTTTTATTTTTATTTTGGTAAATTATTTTAATTTTTGTGTAGAAAATTTTGCACTTGAGTGACTCGAATTAAAAAATTTTTTTTTTTTCAAATTCAAGGAAGAATATTTTAGTGCGACAATTTGGAAGGAACAATGCTCGGACGAAATTTAATGCGTCTTTATTAATATTTCACTCTGAGTACAATTAGCCGAGTCGCAATTATAGGCCTTCCGAGGTTAATAATAATTATGACTCGCGATTCAATGACACTTTTTACGGGCTCAAGTTCGCTGGGTAATCGGCGTTATCGCTGATTTTCTTGAAAATTCCGCGAGCGTAGCGATCATTAAAAACTTGAGTAAAAGTGACGTTAACGAGAGGCACGATCGACGATAGGAAACAATACGATTACAATCGTCTTGAGATCGTAAAAAATGTTATATTAGAAAAGATCGACCGGACGTGACATAAGTCTTATCGCCATCGGGCATAATTACTAATTACTACGTCGGGGCATATTAAATCCAGAACATTATTGAAACTCGTATAAACTACAAAAATTGATAAATAGCTTGTTAGTATTCTCGACACTCAAAAAAAAATTTAATTTTCCATACGCTGATAAATTTATGATAAGCGAAAACCAAAAACGAAATTTTTGAATGAGTGATGAATGTTGAATGAATATATGATAAATACAATACTAAATGGTGTTTGAATGAATAAAAATATTTGGAAATGATAATTTACATACAGTAACAAAAACATTTTCACGTTGATAAATTTTGGATAAATTTTATTACTAAAAAAGGAAATAAATATAAATAAAATAGTAGATTGTGTTTGAATGAATAAAACTAAAATAATTGATAATGCAATTTATTCATGATAGAATAATATAAAACACAATAAAACGAAATAAATAATTAACAAAATTAAACATAATAAAATAAAATAAAAATAAAATCAAATAGATCGCGTTTAAACGAGTGAATCTAAAACATTTGATAGCGTCGGGGTAAAATTAAAAAATGAGACTAACCACTCGATTGTTTGAACTGATTGACGCGTACTCTACTTACACAGAGAATAATGATACGAGCAACCAGTGTTACCGATCCCTTCCTCGTTCCCTACCACCCCCCAATCCTTCTCGTCCAGCATTTTCGCAGGCGTTTTACGTCAGTGTCAAGGTTGATTCAATCTCACTGGCATGATAGTCGGATCCGTGTCCAGGAACTTTTTCTCTCTTCGTGTCTGGCTCGATGCTCCGTCCTCTAAATAAAAAAGCCCAAATGCAGTCATGCATCCCTGACGACGATTATTCATGCAACATCTTCACTGGAGAGGAAACATTTATTTTTATTTTTTATGTCAACAAAAAAATTGTTTATTATTTTCCAAATTACATAATATCGTTTCATTATTATAAATAATAATATAAAAAAAAATTATTATTAATTTGTACCAAAAATTTTTGTTTCGTCGCTCCTCGTGAAAGATAAAAAAATTGTAAAATAACAAAAATCGTTCGCTTTTGGTGTTTCTTCATTGAGAATGTGCTTTTCGAAGGTAAGTGAGCTCAACTGTATACCTGATGCAGTATGTGCGGTATCTCAGAGGGTTAATCTTGTTTACAACTGTGTTCAGCGGGCTCTGGAGTATTTGTGCTCTATCGGAAATAAGCAACATTGCTCGTGTTATATACGAATAATCGTATCGCTCGTTCTCGTACCGAGAAACGCGAAGGACACGAGAGTATAAAAAAGTGAATAAAATCGAAGCGATTCGAGCGCGAATCCTCGTGATGCTATTTTGTTGAAAAACGAGCTTAATTTTTTTTTCAGCTTCCTGCAATGTGTCAAATGAATGAACCTGATAAATCGGAGCATTTCAATAGTTGCATCGTCCGCTGTTGACGTATATATAGAGATTGACGTTGAATAATGACGTTTGACGGTGCAATCGCAGCGATAATTTTCCTCTGCCTGTCCTCTCCCTTCCTTGCGCTCTCTCTCTCTCTCTTTTTCTCTCTCTCTCTCTTTGGTACTCCTTTATCCTTCGGTGCAGTTACGGCTACGGCTCGACGACGGCGATTCGTTACGTTGCGAGAGCGCTCGCTCGGGTTTCCGAGCGCTGACCTTGACCCTGAAGGCCGTTCGCCCCCGAGAGATTACGCGAACGTGTTTCTCCTTTCCTGCTGTACGTTCCTTTCCTGAATGCATCACTCCCCTCCCTGCTCATCACTTTTGACTCTTCCACACTGCATTTCAAAATTTAAAGAAATAGCAAAAATTATAATTTTAAAAAATAATTAAAAAAAAATTTTAATTCGTATTTATGATCATGGTCTGGTGGATAAACAAATTTGCAAAAACTTAAGGATATTTTTTTCAAAGAGTTTAGAAAGGTGGACGAATGTCAGCAAAATCCGAGATGCAAATTTCGATAATTGGAAAATTGACGTGGAATGCCCCATATACTATGGGGCTTTTTTTTGAAAATTTAAGACACTTCTGCTCATCTCTAAAGCTTCCTATCCTGGCAATCCCTTCGTGCTATTTCACATTACGCTCTATTACGCGACCACGATACTCAGCCACGCTCTTCAATCCTCCGATTACACGCGAGACGGATCATTCTATTTTAACCGTTCCGTCCGTTTCTTCCATTTATATTTATAACAGTCTCGAAGTATCATTTTTTTCAGATGAAAGTTTTCATGAGGATTGAGATGATGTGAGAACTTTAGATTTTTGAAGATAACAATTTCTTAAAAAAAAAATGAAACGGAGTATCACAGCTGCGTCTATTAATTTGATGAGAGATTGACAGATTTGATTTCATTATTACGATGTTGGAAAAAAATATTGAAGGATTCAATTACTCGGTGTCAAGATTGTGTCTTCAGATGAACAAAAAAAATAAAGAGCCATGTAAATTAAGAAATAAAAACAAAAAAAGGAAATTGCATTGCGAAATAAATACACATGTGATTCACATCTCTCAGATCGAACGAAATATATTTTTTTTAAATTGCATTCTTTAAATCGCATTGAATTTGTCTTAAAATGTATCGGAAAAAATAATTTAAACTCTCAGAATGACAGAATGTAACAAATTTTTTCTCTCGTCGATACAAAATGCAAATTTTTAGTCAAGTTGCTTTTTTTCCTTAAAAACTGCGCGCATTATCACTATAATCACTGTCAATTTCTTAGACTTTATATTCCGTCACTTCACAGTCATATTTTTTTTCCTCCTCGTCCACCTAAAAAGAAAACAATAATCGTATTGGAATTTTTTCATTCACCGACCTATATGCGATCGTAATTATAGTAATGTGACTAAAAACATCTCGTTACCGGAGCGATTATTTTTTTTTTAATAAGCGCGCATGATTCACGCGATCATTTTATCCTCGCTGTTTTTATTGACGTTCGTGATGAATCTTAACGCGAAACGTACGAATTGACATTGATTCACTAAGACGCACGAACACCGAGTGCACCGAGTCGAAAAAAACTGTCAACGCTCGTCGATTTCGTCTGCATAGCTAATTTCGCCAATATTATTCAAAATAATCATATTATCGTTCAAACCAGATCGAGTCACTCGTTCGGAAACGATCTCGATGAAATCACCTTTACATAAAAATTAACCGGTAATAGAGCGCGTTTCCCGATTACTATTCACGATTTCTGAAAAATATTTGAACAGTCGTTAAACCGCATTTCTTATTTACAAATGGTAAATAAATCCTCCTCGAGACTTGACGATAAAATTTATTTGCAGATTCTACTTTTTTCTCAAATATCCGTGAAGTGTCGAGAAAAAAAAAATGTGAAAAAATTCTTGAAATTTTTTTCCCCCAATAATAGCGCACTCATCGGTAATTTTTTTTTATAATAGCGATATTTATCCTTGATTGAATGAATTGCGGTCAATTACACGTCGGCTCGTTCTCTCCTCTGCAATTTCACTCGAGCTTTTACCTATAGATAAAATTTCAATTTTCCTTCTTAAACATACGCGACGCGTACACTCTCGGCTCGATGCTTCAGAAATCATTGCATGATCGTTTACTTTGCGTTATATAAACGATTTTTTCTCAGCTCCTGAACATTTCAGCTGTGTTTGACGCGTTACTATTTTTTTTTAATTTTTTTTCTATCTCAACAAGAGACGATTAAAAAATTTTCCTTCGCTTCAGTTGTTTCAAACATTTTTTGTAATTTGAGCTTATCCAAAAACTCACATTTTCCGTTAACAATAAACGAAAAGGAAAAAAAACGAAGACAAAAATTTCTGGTTTTACTGATAAAGGTCGAACCACCTCGCTATCATATAAATTTTTTTACAACGCTGAAAAAACGTGCCCTAAATCGGATCAGGGCAATCCAGACGAACGATCGACGTTGATTTTCCATTGTATAAGAATAAAATAAAACGATCGAGGCCTCCATTCAATCAGTGAAAAGAGAAAAAAAAAGGAATTGAATTCATAATATCGAAAATGTATAGTGAATGTGATAATATTCAGTACGGTAAACGAGAAATCGAGATCGTAAGAACAATTACGATCCATAATTATTTGCATGTTTTATGTGCGCGGTGTCTAACGGTATCGAATTAATAACTAATGCGTCAAGAACTACTGTGCGTTCGCGCACCTTTCTAAAATACGAATATGTAAATGCGTTCGTGCAAAAACATACACGAGCTGGATGCGAATAATGATTTAAAATAATTATAATGCTATTTATTAATAATAATAATAATAATTTTTAAAATGATCAGCAATAGAGAAAATTATCGTGTTTTGAGGAGCTTGATGCGATTCGCGCGAACTCGTCGGTCGTGTGTCAACATTTCTGTTACCGCGTTCATTTATTTACTCAGTTATTCATATTTTGCTCTTCCTAATACGATCGGGGCTTTTACTTTCATCGAGCGTTACGTTATAATATCCTCGATGCAGGACTGCATCATCTTGCAGAAACCGGTGGAATCCGGCTAAGAGGATTTCTAACTCTTGCGAGAATTTCGCGCCCGAGGATATGTTCCGCGAACCACTTCGAACTGGTCAGTGCTCCAACGATTCGCATCTCCTTCTATAATGTTTTTCGCTTTATCGCCTCCGCGGAAGAATCAATTTTAGCCGGTTGATATGATTCCTTGCGAGATTTCAATTTAAAATCGACAGCGCAATTCTTTTATTGTTTTTCCACAAAAGGTAATCTCTGTGTCAAGTTGAGCGCGAAGTAACCTTGAGATCGATGGTGAAACTAATTCATACTCAATTGGACTCGAAAGTAAAAGCGACGGATCGATAGTTGTATGAATGATGGCATTGGGACTGAAGGTAGGAAGGAAGCATAAGGATCGTGCAATGAAAGAGATTGTATGCATAGTATTTGCAACTATGCAGCATAGTTGAGTTGGTGACAATAATTTTTTAAAGTACCTGCAACTATATATAACAATTGATTGGCCTAGTATTTAGTATCATAGTATAGTATTACAGTATACTATGAGAGAATTGGTGTAGTCAATTTTTTTCTAATTTTCGTATTTTCAACTATGCCGCATATAGTTGCGTTGATGACAATAATATTTTATAATACCGTTACAGTTACATTCTTCTAATTTTATCGTTATTAAATTATCCTCAGTATAGTAAGCATCTACTATTATCTTATCAACTATTAATTATATCTATCATGCCTAATGTATTCATATTTAAATATACACTAAAAAATATTGCTCAATCAGTGCACGTGGCAACTGTCAAAGTGACAAATCGGTGCATCACATGACCCGCGGTGATAGAGAGCGACGAAATAAATCGTTAATGCGAGGGGAGACACGAAATCGTTGAGAAAAACTATACGATATGATGGAATAATGAATAATCGGAACAATATGCGATCAAAGCGTTCTCGGAACGGAATATCTCGCGAGAACACTTGAGAATACAATGAGAATGCACTCGAACGCATATCGCACTCGAATACTCAAATTAATTCGTCAATTTCGAGCCCGGAGCGTTATTTTGCACCTATATAAAAAACGAGAGAATAATAAAAATCGTCAAGGACGCGAGATGACATTTTTTCGATCACCGCTCCGGCATTATCTTCGAGATTAACAGCCTCATTCGGATCACATCAGAAGTGAGAAGTACATTGGAAAAAGCTTTGAGATCAGGATATAAAGTTGCTCGCTCGACTCGCTCGCGATTAGATAAGCAACAAGAGGCTCTCTCCTCTTATTTGCTTCGAAATCTTTCGTACGGAGACGACAGACGTTCAGTCGCGAATCATCGTACACATATATATATAGCGTACAAATGGTATATATATAATACATATATGAGAGATGAGACAAAAAAATATCAATCGTAAATGTTTAATTTTCTAATATCCACATAACTCGATGAGATTATTGGGAGATTCAGAGATTCGATAGTCGAGGAAAGAAAAAAAAAGTGATCTTGGCTTTTATCGAGGATTAACGATAAAAATCGAAAGTTGCTCGTATATTTCATTTAGCACAATTCATTTAGCAGAATTTTATCGACTATTTTTTTCTCCTGCTTCATCTCTTCTCTCGTATTCTTCTTTTTATTTTTCTCGTGTATTTCTTCTTTTCACGTCTTTTATCATGTCGGCGTCAATATTGCGACATGCACGTAAATTGTACTTACTCTCGCGTGCAATCTTTCGAGATATCGCATTATTCGGCTCGACTTTCGATCCCCGAATGTTCAATCTGAACAAACACGTTTTTGCATTCGATCGGATCGGGCTCACACGTTATGTAAATAAACAAAATTTTTATCAGTCGCGATATTTTTAAACAAAACTATTTAAATTTTAATTAAAAAGTAAATTGTCAAAAAAATTCACTCTGTACGTATTTAATTTCTTCTTTGATTATTTAATTAGCCACGCAAGAAAGCAAAAGAAATAGAATCTGAACAAAATATTTTCAGGAAAACTATCTAAATTTTAATTAAACAAAAAAATTGGCAAAAAATTTCACTCTATGCGTATCCAATTTCTTTTTCCAATTAATTTATTAGCTACGCAAAAAAGAAGAGAAAATCGGAAGCAATATTTTTCTTCTCCGAACTGCATTAGTTGATTCGTTATCACCATCATGTATGGCAAATCCATTCACTCGTATCGCGAGAGGTATTGGACTGATGAGGAAACTGATGTGATCGGGACGAGAGAAAATTTTCGTCGGAAATTCAATTGTCCCGAGAATCGGTATAATCGGCGTATAAGTTGACGTCGTTGAGCTTATATATATACTATATACGTACGCATATATATACTTATGTCCATAATATAACAAAAGATCGCGACGAAACAAATCGGAATTCCACAGAGAGGTAAATGAGGAGGTTGCTCCGTATATTTACCGCTGTAAGCTTCTCTCTGTGTGTTAAGCATGGAAAAGTGGTGGGGGAGGAGTATTTGAAATGACAGCTAAAGAAGCGAGGAGACTTTGAAAAGTCAGTTTCACGCGGCACTTGCTAGTATATACTCGCGTCTCCATAGGAGTCGGTCTATCATAGCCAACGAAAAAAAAAAAAAAAATAACATTTATTCCGTACTCCGAAATCATTTTCGACAACGATTTAAATTTCCAATGCAAATGTACCGATCAATAATTATTCGAAAATCGTAATTTCATCGATTTTACATAAAAATCGAATAAAGTTCAAAAATGTTAAAATTTCTTACTAAATAATATTGCTCGAATGCAATTCCGTATTCCGAGTGCTCATTAATATGCCAAAACTCGGCGAGACCATCGATCCTCGCTGCTGATAAGAAATTCATCGACTCTCGATAACGCGCAGTCCCATTGGTGAGTAAAAAAAAATTGTTTTCCCCGACTGGATTTTTCGTGTCTACCTTGCGAATACCTCGGCCAAATTGTTGTACATATTTATTATTTATATTTTGTACAAATCGAGTAACCCTGCGAGAGTTTGCTCTCAATTCGTGCTCTCGGACAAAGAAGCTTTATCGCTTTCGCTTTCCCGTTTCACGCGATTAGAACGTGATCTTCTCATTTCTCCGATTTATTTATTTTTTTCATCTTATCGTCATGCATATATGAATTGAAAAAAATTTTTTTTTGGAAATGAGAAATTTCTTGAAAAATGTCAAATCTTAAAAATTGCTGGAATTTCTGCAGTCTCGCTGGAAGAAAAATGTGAAAATTGTATCTGGTGATAACAAAACACATGCATGCACTAAAAAATTTTTTTTTTGGAAATGAAAAACTTTTTGAAAAATGTTAAATCATAAAAATTTTTGAAATTTCTGCAGTCTCGCTGGAAGAAAAATGTGAAAATCTTATCTGGTGATAATAAAACACATATGCATTAAAAATTATGTTTTGGTAATGACAAATTTTTTGAAAAATGTGTGTCAAATCATAAAAAAATTTCTGGAATTTCTCCAGTCTCGCTGGAAGAAAACTATAAAAATCTTATCTGGCGATAACAAAACATTTCATGTGTTTATGAATCACAAAACAAATTCTATTAAAATAAAAATAAAATAATGTCGCTTTTTTTTCGTCTCGTATAATTTCTCAATTTTCATTTTGGAACGTGTCGAGGACGAGGATAAAATAAAATTGCCTAACTTTTACGATAGTAGGTGTAAAATGATGGTAGCGAAATCCAATGCATTTGATCCTCGTATTTATAATGTACGTGACACTGCGAAATAATCGCGATGGAAACGCGTGTACGCGCACTGAACGCACAATTTTTGCGATCGCTCTCTGCTCGAAGAAAATTCATGTACGCGAGACCGAAAGAAAGAGCGAGAGAGAATGAAAGATCAAAGTGACTGTTATATGTTAGAGAGTTAGACCCCTCCGGGGTCGAGGGGAATAGCCGCCTTTAAAGGACAACCGGCTCGATTACGTCACGGGGGTCTGTGACACGATTGCCCCGATTCGTCTCAGTGGATTTTATCCTTGACGTATGCATTTTTGAAAAATAAAAGATAAATGATTATACATTCGTGCAAAAAAAATCCTCCTTTGATTACAATAAGAAGTCCTCAATTTTTTCAAAAAATGAATTTAAAAAATTCATGAATGCATATAAAAAATGGTTTTTCAATTATAACAAAATTTCTTAATTTTTAAGAAAATTATATTTAAAAAAAATTAATTTTCGTTTATGATAACGAAAATTCATTTCTTCCTTGAAATTATAATTTGACATGTTTTCCTCATTCGTTTTGATCGCGTAACTCGTGAAATTTCGTCAATAAAAAAACAAAACAAAATGTTAGATTAAAAAAAAATGTACACGTTTTATTTTCTCGAGTTTTGATACATATTATTGTTTAATTATTGTTCAATGAAATGAGAAGTCGAGATTACAGAAATATGAAGGACTCGTAATAATGCAAGGAGACTTAATTACCTCGCTGAACGCGTAAATAATAATAAATATAAAAAAATGTTTCAACAAATGAGGAAATGGAGCGCGTGGTCCTGTGTAGTGAGAATTTTTCCATCTTTTGTCTGTTACACATCGGAGTGTGCGCGTCTTGAGGTTTACAGGAGCACGTGAATCGACCGTGAACGTCGGTGCAATTATCATTCTCACGGTACTTTTGCTCTAACAAAATGTGACAAAGATAAACGTGAATAATTATCGAACGTTTTCTCACCAAGATCGAATTGCCGGTTTCGTAATTTCATAGGCTCGCTTCATACACATACGTACACGAGCAACTTAATTGAAAAATTCCTTCGGCTAGAAAATGGTGCATGCATAAGTGACATTTGTGTAAACGAGCTCGAACAATTTTTTATTTCATTTATTTAAAATTTTTAAGTGCAACGCGAGGCTCGAATATTCTCATTTCAACTGCAATCGGTTTTGGTTGATTTTTGAAAAATGTTTTTTAAATTTGTTTAAATTTTAATTTCGTTTTTTTTACATTGGAAAATGATTTTCTCTTCAGCTAAAGTATTCGTGACGCAGACTCTTGGGGAGGGTCAACGGCATTGGTTAAAGAGGCTCGATCGCCAACGAGAAATATTGCACGACCGATCAGAGAATAAAAAACACGAGACTGCGATAGCCGAGGAAGGAACCTTGCGTTATGACCGAATCTAATGGTCAGTATAAAAATGTACTTCTATTTTTTTTATCATCATTTTTATTTCATTCTAATTATCGATTTTATTAATTTTTTTGTAATAAATTTTAATTTATTCTAATAAATTCTCTTTAAAATCAACAACACGCAATAAAATCGATCTAAATTACAGAAAAGCGCGAAAATATAGCGCACAAAGTTTTATTTACCGGATTAAACGTTTCAATGAGAGCTTTCGAATAAAAGTTCAACCCAGAAAACAAGCTAGCAATAAAATGATAATAATAATACAAGAAGATATAAACGCGGTTAATGCTCGACAAATTGTTGCGTACGAGTCAAACGTGAATCTTGATATTCTAAAATCTTTTGATGATAAGCTCATAGACTCGAGGACGTACAAATGCTCTCGACTACGTTATCCATTGCAAATCATATTCGAGGCATTTATATCTAAACGGGTTATCGATCAATTTTGTTTAAATATATTATTGCAACAACGAGCTGCACGATACAATCAATTAATATTCCAAAAGTGACGACATCGAGTGTATTTATGGCAAACGTTTCTATAAAAAATATTTCAAAAAATTTCTCGCAACTCGAGTACTCTTCATTCGCTGATAAAATCATTTTCTTATCATCATTGACGTAAAGAGAGACTCGAAACGAATATTTCTAGACGTCCATTTTTTTCGCAAATTACTATTTCACGATAAACGATAAATTGTTGAAATACATTTTATTATTGTATATAAATCTTACGAGAATGAATCAGTAAAAATGAAATCGAGTGTGCAAATCGGAAAATAGTCGCGTGGCTAGGGATGACGTTGGATTTTCATTATCGAATCTGGGGTACGAAGTGTCAGATTTTGAACCAATCTCTTCTTACTGGACAATTTTCTCAGTGATCGATACTACAGAGATCCAGTTAGAGCCGGAGTGCGCGTGAACGAGTTGCATTGATTAATCGATTGATAAAATGCGCGATTCGATGATTCGGAGCGTGGCCCGAGAGAGACGAGTCAAAATACGTGATGATGATAACTCGATGCGATTTTGTTAAGATTTGATATATATATGTATATGAATCTATATTTTGCACAAAAAAATAATAATCCGTTTATCTCTTGAGGTGAAGGCGTCTGAACCACCTCGAAATCGCGATCGGCTCGAGTATCCTTAATTCTTTATCAACAAAAATGATAATCGATAACTCATAGATAGTGCTAAAAAGTGGGCTGACTTTGAGGTCTTTTAGAAATATTAATAATTTTTATATGCTCTCGCGATCGGCTAGAGTATCCTTAAGGGTGTATTCGAGATAACTCGAAACGGTGATAAAAATCTGAAAATTCGAACAGTCACTCATAATAGAATTTTAATGTTTCTGTGCCATTTTCAACTCCATTAATTAATCGTTTGGTTACAGTTACAATAAATTGAATATTGCACGTATTATTATGCAGATTCATTAAATAATAAATAATAAATTAGAAATATCGAAAAAAACAATAATAGTTACTTGTAAATTTTTTGTTCAAGATGTTTAAATGTCAAAGAATCTTTCTGCCAATTTTTATTAATTTGTGCGAAACAGTTTTTAAGAAATTAATAATTTTGTCTATTAATTGTTTAAATAATAAATCAAATGAAATTTTTTGATGAAACATTAGAAAGCTATTGAGTATCATTTTAGATATTAGAATAAAAAATTTCAACATAAAAACAAAGGCTGAATTTTAACAATTTACTTTTGACAGGCATTGTACCTCCACTTCATCCTTAACTCTTAATCAACAAAAATGATAATCGGTAGCTCATATTACTTCTAAAAAGTGAGCTGATTTCTAGATTTCTTAGGAATATCAATAATTTCCATTCTCGATCGCATTTTCGAATTCCGATCCATACCGATCAATCGGAATATTTTCTCAAGCTCGTAACGTTAATATCGTTGATACGTGAGGAATTAATCAAACGATACGCGATCGAGATGTCGCGTGTCGGACGCAATTTTTTTCCACGATCGAGGACATTTTTAGACACGCTCGGATCGATAACAGCTCGATCAATATCGAGTGCACGTTCAGATTTTTAATAGAACAAAAATTCTCGATAATCCTCATGGTGTGTTATCGTTCGCCGTAATGAGAATAAATATATTTTACGTATATCATTTATGCCAAGGTTTCATGTATGCGAGAGCGAAAACAATGAACAATTTTTATCGTGATCGTTAAACTTGATAAATCCGACTTGTCATCATATTGTTATCATTTTCGTACCAGACTGCGAATACCGAGACGACTCACCTGTTTTCCAGATATAAATATATACATTAGGAAAACCAGTTGTATTCGGTCATTACTTTCAGGGCTAAAGAATGGCAAGCAGACGGAAGCTCAGTGGCAGAAAATTAATAGTGGCCACGATGGTGAAGAGTTGGTACGATTTTTAATTTATTTTTCATATTTTTTTTCCTGTCTATGGTGTTTGTAACGTGGGGATGAATTTTTAGCAAATTCATGGCTTCGAGAGAAGCTGTGTCGGTGCCTTTTTAACGTATCTGTCGTTCGTACTGACGGTCGGTTGGATCAGACTTTTTTTCCACTGGTATCCTCAACTTCACTTGTACGCGACGCACAAACGATGCTCTTTGAAGCGGGCGACTAAATTGCTGATAGTGGACGATTATCAAGGAAAATACAAGTGCTACTTCGTTAAGGAAGTCAAAACAGTGTCGACGAAAAAATTGAGGTTGGTGAAAATTTGCGAAACTGTAAAAATGAAAATTTATTTAACTTTTCATGATTTTTAATTTTAGTTTACATTTTTTTAAATTTTATTTATTTATTTTTTTATTACTGATTGGAAACAGGACGAATGGATTTGCGAACAGTCTTGGAAAAATTGACGAGGAAACCTTGAAAAATATCGAGGGAAAGTGTCTCAACATCAGACTGGAGAATGGAACGCTTCGCGAGGTGCCTGAATACCGAGCTTTCTGGTTTAAAAAACAATGCTACATCTGGGACGAGACGAAGAGGGAATTCGCGAGATTGGTCGGACTTGACAAATTCGTGACCTGCAGGGATCTTAACCTTGGACATGAGGAAGGTCTCAGCAAGGAGGAGCAACTCCTCAGGTAAAAAAATATTAATGTTTGCATAGAATACTTCCTGATTAAAAATGCAATTCCTAAATGATGCGAGGATCTGGTCAGGTCGACCTGAAATAAGGATTTCCTTACAAGACCCTGCTAATGATAAAATTTATAATTATTTCCTTGGAATTATTACTGTAAATTTAAAAGATTTAATAAATTTTTATAAATATTATTAATATTTAATTAACATTTAATATTTAATTATTACCTAATCAGGACCTGATCAGAGCCAGGAATAAATTTTCTATCGAAATTCTGTATTAAAATTCACAGTCCTCATTTCTTCTTTTCCTCTCTATCTCTCTTTATTCAGGCGAATCGTATACGGAAACAATGAAATAATCGTTCCTGTACAGAGCATCTTGATCCTGCTTCTCCTTGAAGTACTCAATCCATTTTACATATTTCAAGTCTTCACGCTCGCAGTATGGTTCGCCGAGGGTTATTTGTATTATACCGGTGCGATCATACTCATGTCGCTGTTCGGCATCACGAGCACGATTATGCAAACAAGACGGGTGAGAGCTTTTTCGAATTTTAATACTTGAAATTATTTAAATATCGTCATCGTGAAACCCGTTCAATCAACTGATAAATAAATAAATAAATGAAGAAAATTATTTTAATTAATAAATATTAATCAAATTAATTTATTAATTTATTTATTGATCAAATGATAAATCCATTTTAGAACCAAATAAATCTTCACGGAACCGTCGCGTCGACGGAGATGGTCCGGGTTCGTCGTGACTGCGGAACGTTCGAGAGCATCTCGAGCGCCGAATTGGTACCTGGTGATGTCATAGAGCTTCCGCGCTACCAAGGAACGGTTATTTGCGATGCAGTATTACTCACGGGACATTGTATCCTCAATGAATCCATGCTCACCGGTAAATGAATAAAATAATAATAAATAATCGATAAAATTAATTTTATCGCCCATGATCTTCAACAGACACAGTGAACGATTTAAAGAATCATTTTTGTAGGCGAAGCGGTTCCAGTGAGCAAGACTCCACTATTACCGCGTCAAGTGCTTTACGATCCCAAAGAATGTTCTCAACATACGCTGTACAGCGGCACTTCCATTATTCAAACGAGGTAACAATTATAATTCCGTATCTACTAATTTACGTATTTTGGTGTGGTAAAAATAAAGAAAATAATCATTTCTTTTTTAATTTTGATAAACTACTTGACGTGAAATATTTTTTATCTTATTGTTATATAATAAAAATATAATTGAAATTATAATGAATAATTAATTTTTTTTTATTATGATTTCATCCTCGTAATGTTAATTTGTTTTATAGAATTCAGGGAGACGCTCCGGTATTGGCAAGGGTAATTCGCACTGGTTTGCAAACGAACAGGGGAGCTCTGGTAGCTGCGATCCTCTATCCTCCGCCAGCGGACTTCAAGTTTGACCAAGATTCGTACAAATTCATCGGGATCCTCGCACTAATAGCTTTCCTCGGATTTATTTACACGATCGTTACCAAAGTGCGAATAAAAATAATAATAATATTTAAATAATTCATAATTAATTAATATCGAGATCTTTTACAGATCGATTTTAAATTACGATTCTTTTTTTCAAGGCGTACCGAGGCATCACAGCTGGTGACATAGCTATAAAAGCTCTGGACATAATAACTATCGTTATACCCCCAGCCCTCCCAGCTGCTATGACAGTTGGTAAATTATACGCTCAAGCTCGACTGAAAAAAGCTCAAATTTACTGCATAAATAGTCGAGTGATAAACGTTTCCGGGAGTCTCAATTGTGTTTGCTTCGATAAGGTAAGTTAAGATGGACTGATTAACTTTTCAAGGCTCTTGAGCCAAAAAATTGATAGATAAATAAATGATTTTTGAATTATTCAAATCTTTGTAGACTGGGACTCTCACCGAGGACGGTCTTGACATGTGGGGCGTCGTCCCCGTGACGGATGGGAGTCTCGAGAATTCCGAAAAGGACGTTCCTAGCTTGAAGAATCATCCGCTCTTCGAGGGTATGCTCGTTTGTCACAGTCTCACTCTCATCAATGACATACTCAGCGGTGATCCTCTTGACGTGAAGGTATAAAAAAATAAATATAAATTGTAAAAAGAATTTTTAGCGACTTTTCATGAATTTTAATCAAGAGACATTCTTAACATGACGCTCTTTTTTTATCCATGATAATAATTACAAAAATATTTATCTCTCTTTTAAAGATGTTCGAAAGCACAGGTTGGATTCTAGAAGAGCCTGAGATCGGGGACACGAGTAAATACGATTTGCTCGCCCCGACGATAGTCAAGCCACCGATGAGCAAAAATCTTACTGAGAATATGAACGAATTGTCGGAAATCGGTATTGTCCAACAGTATCAGTTTTCCAGCTCCCTCCAGAGAATGTCCGTGATCGTCAGAGTCCTCGGCTCGGATCATTTCCGCGCGTACACGAAGGGCTCCCCCGAAGTGATCATCAGCCTCAGCAAGCCGGAGACCATTCCACCGGATATTAATTTTGCACTCAGAGAATACACGGAGCAGGGTTATCGCGTTATCGCAATTGGCAGATCTGTAATAAATAAGACTTCTACTAAAGTGAGTAAATATATTTAAAAAAAAGATTTTTTTATTTTTTTAAATGTAAAATTCAAAAAGAATTTATCATTTAGAAATCGAGATAATTATTATTAAAGTTATTATCATTATTATTACAAGAAGTCTTATGGAGAATTATGAAATGTAATTTGCACCAATAAATATCTCGATTTCTCTGTATCAAGTTGCAAACGAATTCTGAAAAAAATTATTGTTGCGATGCAACTGCTTTAAATCGACGATACGCGAATGAAAAATGCAAGCGATTTCAAGTTTACTCCACGAGCTCAAACAAGAAATCTATTAAATCTATGCTAAAATTCTGAAGTAACTGTTAGCACCCTTAATTCGCACTTTTTTCACTTCCTGATCGTTTCTTTTAACTCTATTTATTTTCGAAGAAATTCGTTTTTTCCGCTCACGTTGTAATTTTTGCTGTTTATTATCTCAAATAGATTCACAAAATGTCTCGAGATATGGTAGAGAAGGATTTGGAATTCCTCGGTCTCGTCATCATGGAAAATAGACTGAAAGAGCCAACTGTCAGCGTCATCGAGGAACTGAGGGAGGCTAATATTCACGTCGTCATGATAACAGGTAAAAAATAAGAACATTTTCAAAATGTTTAATGAAAAGACACAACTACTTTGATATCAAAAACGAGAGGAAAAAATAAATAAAAGATTAATAAGCAATTGCATAAAAATTTAAAGGAGACAATATCCAAACGGCTGTGAGCGTGGCAAAAGATTGTGGAATTTTGTCTCAAGAGGAAACCGTGATAGGAGTGACCGTCGTTCCAGGAGATGGTAGAACGGAGCCAAAACTTTACTTCAACACTCAGGATAGTCCAATTAAATCGGTAAAAACTTTACGTGATTATAAATTCTTCAAAAATATTAATTACATATTCGACCCAATATTTTTTTATGGGATTTTTTCTACAATTAATTAAATTAATTGATTACTGATTGATCCAGATTCCGAAAAAAGGCAAATTCGTGACGTCGTCGTTGGAGACTTTGGAAAATGGAATCGGTTCGATGGATTATCGTTTCGCGTTGACCGGTACAACGTGGCAGCTACTGAGAGAATATTATCCGGACCTTGTTCCTCGTATTTGCGTCAGAGGTGCGGTTTTTGCGAGAATGACCAGTGACCAGAAACAACAATTGATTCTCGAGCTAATGCAGCTTGGATACTACGTGGGTAAGTTTTCAAAAAAATCATAAAAAAGAAAATATTTTAAAAGATAAAAATATTTATAGCGATGTGCGGCGATGGAGCTAACGACTGTGGAGCCCTGAGAGCAGCTCACGCTGGCGTTTCACTTTCCGAAGCTGAGTCGAGGTAAGAAATTGAAATTTATCCCAAGAATGACAGTAAGAATAAAATCCAATACATTATTCTGTTTTGTTAATTTTAGCGTCGCGAGTCCCTTCACTTCGAGGATTCCTGACATAACTTGCGTGCCAAAGGTCATCAGGCAGGGTCGAGCAGCCCTCGTGACGTCTTTTGGAATCTTCAAGTTCATGGTGACATATTCCCTGACGGAATTCCTCTCGGTAATAATTCTTTACTCGATCGACTCTAACCTGACGGATCTCGAGTTTCTTTTCATCGACATATGCCTCATCGTGAATTTCGCATTTTTCTTCGGAAAAACGAGAGCTTATGAGGGAAAATTGGCTAAAGAGCCACCAATGACTAGTCTAATAAGTTTCACACCCCTATTTTCTCTCCTGCTGCAAATGTTCACGATGACGATCTTCCAAACGATCGCGTTCAGCGCGGTCAGGACGTTCTGGTGGTTCAAACCGTTCGTTCCGACAAACGCGACGACCTACACCTGCTTTGAGAATTATTCGGTCTTCTGCGTCTCTCTCTTTCAATATATCACCGCGGCGATTATATTTTCCCGTGGTAAGCCTTACAGGAAGCCGATTTACAGCAACAGCGCGTTCATCATCTCTATTGTAATTCTGACTGGGATTTGTGCCTACATAACGATTTACCCAGCGCATTGGGTAATGAGCGCCCTACAGCTTGTTGTACCACCAGAACACGATTGGCCTCTCCTCATTATCCTTCTTGGCTTCATCAATTTCGTAGTCTGTCTCGGGATAGAGATGTTCCTCATCGAATACATTATTGAAAAACGAATTAAGCCGATCGTCTATAAACCTGAAAAATCGAAAAAGTATTACTTGAGGATTGAAAATGATTTGAAAAATAATCCTGGATGGCCGAAAATAGATAGAGAATTACCCGTACTACCGATCACTCCGAGCGTCGAGAATATCATCAAGATTTGTCGAGACGACGAAGAAGGAGACGATAAAAACGTTATCACCAAGAAACAAACGGAAAAAGGTGGACTATCGAATTTTGCCTTCGTCGATGATGAAAATCTCACCATTACGGATGAAACTACCAAATTTTGAGCTCTCATCCTCATTTTACCGGCAAGAACGTCATCACATTTTATTTACCATATACACTCGAGACGAACATAAAACATCAAACGAATATCTCATCTTTGAATAATTACAAAAAAAAACTAAGCGACCACGATGGTAAATGAGCTACATTTAAATACGTTTAGATCAGCGCATTGTGATTTTTAATATACAAATAAGTATTAATGTGAATAAGCAATCGTGTCGATAAGAAAAATATCATTCGAAATGCATGTAAAGATATCAGGCAATATTATAATCAGGGACAGTATTTTTATATTCAAGTATTTTTTACAATCTGTTAAATGTTGTATGTAGTGTTGTAATAATGTTATTAAAATTCTTGTGTGATAAAAATATTCTGTTCAAATTTATTCCTATCATATACCAAAATAGATATCTCACGTATCTCTTGAGTGAGGTAGATATTAAATATAAATGTGCTCCTATTTTATAAATGTATTAAACAAGAATAGGAAATTGGTATGAAATTAACATTTTTTTACATTTTCCTTAAAAATTACAATATTATCAACTATATGGTACATACTTGAAAATTCTTACAATTCCATTCACCATCAGTAGTAGATTTCTCCATCAACGAAATAAAAAAGATTCCATATCATGAGGCGAGATTGTTTTTCATCTTCACTCCCAACAATCTCGATTTTTTTTGCGTTTTCTGAAAATGAATTGTTTCAGTAAATTAGTAAAAAGTTTGTGGAAATCATGAATTTGATTTCTCAATGTGTATCTTGCGCACCGATTATTTCATTGCGTTTGTTTACAAGCTGTTCTCGAATCCAGATACCATGGTGTAATACAATCCTATTGAGCATTTCAATCGTATTTTGGTGTATGCTATCTTGCAGCAATACATCCGGAAGCAGAATAATAAAACTTTTGAAAGAATCAGCGCTGAAAAAAAAGAAATAATTAACATTTTCGTAACACAAATTTTTGATTATAAATTTTGTTAAACTTACTTATGCAATTCTTTCATATCATGATCCAGAGCAATTTCAGAAATAATTGTCAGCAATAGTAATTGGAATTCACGTTTCGATCCTCGTGAATACGCTTGTGTCATTGAAGAAAGACATTCGTCCAAATTGATACCGCTTTTGTAAAAAATTTTACTGCCTCGGAAAAAGATGACTCTGAGGAGCTTAGCCAGAAGAGACAACGAACAAACTTCATTTCTCGACCAATTTTTCAACGCTTCTGTAACAACGAAAAAAAAATGCAAATTAATACATAAAATAAAATAAAGGATTGTTTTCAAATTCTCTTTCGTACCGTTGACATAATCCAAAATCCGTATACAAATTTGTTTGCTGACAGCATTCTCGATTTTTTTGTGTCCATCAGCTGTCAAAATCCACAGGTAGGCATAACAGAGAGAAAAATTTTGTTCATGGCATTTTTCACTCCACTCGGCCATCTCAAAATCGTCTTGACGTTTACGAGATTTTATTACATTTTTCGTTTGGCAGTAAGGGAATTTATCAAGCAGATGCTTCTCAAGTCCGCTGAGAAAATGATCCCTGAACCAAGTGCCTTGATCTCGAAAATCACTCTCAGTTTCGAGCACCTCAAAATATTCAACAATGAATAGTACAACCTCAGATATACTTTTCAAGAGAGTGGCAGCTTCGTGAGTAATAACTCGGCTATCACAGTTGACAACTGAATTCTGTTTTGGCATTACTTCAAGCCAACTGTCGAATACCAGAGGCATGAGAACTTGGCTGTATTTCATGAGCTCTTCAAGCTCAGATTCTTCCTTATCCGACAGATTTAATTTCCCATTCAAATCTATCTTACAGACTTTCAACAAGTTTGAATTGTAAATGGACACATTGACTTTCTCTTCCTTACTGACAACAATAGTTTTCTCATTCATGTCACTATTCTCAGTTGTCCTCAATCTTCGTTCGTTTACTACTGAACGCAGGATGGTCGACAATCTACCAAGAACTTTGGTTCTCCATTTTACACTGCTGTTCTTCGAACTCAAGGTTGTAACCAATTGTCGACCTGGACTTGATTCTGATCTGAGTTTGGATATCATGTCCAGAAAATTTGGCAATACTCTCCTAGCATTTTTTGCAAGGAGCGATCCACAGTTTAGTGCTAGAACATCAAGAAAAGAGAGCGAATCTTCCTTTATATTGGGATCAATGTGAGTCATTGAGCAACGAAGGTACGAAATGAGCACATCCCAGAATGGACGCAGTTGTTCATTGGATATTGGTCCAAGTATTAGATTTAATACTTTCAAGGCATCTCGACGTACATCCTTCTCCTTGTCCAAAATTAGACCAGCTATACCTTGGAGCAACGAGTGTAATTGTGAACTCAAAATCTCTCTCGAATGCTGTACAAGCATTTCTTTCAGTTCTCTGATAGCTTCTTGGCGTACATTCAAATTGTGATGCTCCAGTCTTGACAGTAATTCCTATAATACGATTATAAGTAATCATTTATTTATTTATTTGCGAAATTTTAAAATATGTATGAAAAAGTCGTTTTTTTCACCTTGACATTCAATTTTCTTCGACTCAAGATTTCTGTCTCCTCGTGTTGTTTCAATTGCTCTCGAATAACTATTTTTTTAACTTTGAAACTCGTGTCTGTCACGTTCAATCCTTTCGGCAAATTGTTTGTTTTCTTTTTCGCCTTCAATTTAACCTTTGCTTTTTCGGATTTTAAGTTCTTTTGATGCCTGTTGTTTTTTCCCATTTTTAAATATTGTTAAAATCTCTTTATTATACAATTTACACCTTTTTTCAGTCGCAGGGAATTGAAAAAACGTCAACTTTGCGTACACGTGCTCGCCATTCAGACTCCAAAACGTTTTCATGGATATATACCTACATTATTTGACGTAGATAAAATCTGAAACTGATATACCGACGAAAAAAATTTGAACATTATCGACATTATGAAACACTCTCGTAATATAACCAGATGGCGTTAATAATAATTTCCCATTGCAACGATGCAGCTTGCGATATGAAAAAATAGAGCAGATTTTCGATGAGACGCGCGTCACCCAAAATTAAACGAGAATCAGGCGCGTCGCTCCCGCGCTCTTGGACATCACCGAATCAAAAAACCGTAAAAAAGAAATTCGAGGCTCGATAAAAGATCAAAAAATATCATAAAAATTAATTATTTGTGCTACAAAAAAGTTTCATCCGTGAACAAAAAAAATAATACGAACCAAAAAGTATTTTGACTTGGTTTCGGTTACAAAATAAAATAAAAAGTACAAATAGTGAAGGTATCGCCGGCGATAATCAACGTGTGAGAATATACATGTTATAATCGTGAATGAACAGAGAAGAAAGCTTGTCTTGTATTTTAACGTAAATGAAAAAATTGTGCTAAAAAGGGGGCAGCGGGCGGTTCCCGTTCTCACCGCGGCGGCCCCTTCTATATACATGTATTATATGTGAATATATATATACATAATAACGTACTAGAAGCGTTCTCGCGTGTTCTCTCGCTGACTCTCTCTTTCTCTTTCCTCTTTCTATCTCGTTCTCCGAGACGGGTGAGCGTGAGCCTCTCTCTCCCCTGGCATCTCTTCCCGTGAGTGCGGGCCCCACAAGCAACAAGTGTCAGAAGCGTTAGTGAGCGCGCGTTCGCATTTTTTTATCGTTAAAAATCCAACCGTAATATACGCGTACCCGAAAGAGTTTAGTGAAGCGAGCTTATTATTTTCGGATATATCTGGTTTATATGTGCGTGTTTACGTACGAGGATTAAAACTACGATCGTGACGGATCGAGTGAGTAAAAAATGGGGTGTGCTGTGAGCACGACCGGTGAAAAGGCCGCAGCGGAGAGGTCGAAAAAAATCGACAAGGACCTACGCGCGGATGGGGAACGCGCCGCCAGCGAAGTCAAATTATTATTGCTCGGTAAATTCGCATGGAAATATATTATATGGAGCACGAGTGAAAATATTTTTTGATAAATCTTGCATACGGTTGAGCGTTTACGCACACATTGTCGCCTCGCATACTATGTACTGGGTACTGAGCGAACGAGACGAAAACGAGTTCATTCCTCGCCGTTATTATTGCCCCCTCGAACTCCGATCGAATGAAAAAATACACGAGCTCGATCTTCAATAATCAATTATTTACTCCAATATTTTTTTAAGCATCTATTTCGAAAAATATTTTTTCTGCTCCTATCGAAGTTTTTCATACTTAGATGTACTCGTATCGTATAGATATAAGAAACTTCGGTGACTTGATTCATCGTGCTCCAATGATTCATTCTGTCAATCATATCGATATATATAGGTACAAAATTGCGTGAACTACGATACGCGGTAAAATAGAGAGAAAACATTAGAATTGAGAAATTCATTTGTGTTGAGCTTCCATTTTAGAATAGAAGCAATTTTTAAAAAATGATTGTCATTTGTTTTGTCTATAGATATTCATCGAATTTTTAATTTTTTTGTCATTTGGTTTTTATTTATTTTTAAGGTGCGGGAGAGTCAGGAAAATCGACAATAGTCAAGCAGATGAAAATTATTCACGAAACGGGGTACAATAAAGAAGAATGCGAACAGTACAAGCCGGTTGTGTACAGCAATACGATACAGAGTCTGATGACCATTATCAGAGCTATGGGCCAACTTAGAATAGATTTTGCAGATCCAAACAAAGAGGTATAAAAGATGATTATTTAAAATTGATAATATAATTATGTTATGTGATACAAATTTAATTGTTGATTATAGGATACGGCACGACAGTTCTTCACCCTAGCTTCTGCTGCAGAAGAGGGTGAGCTGACTGCTGAATTAGCGCTCTTAATGAAGAGATTGTGGCAGGATGCCGGAGTGCAGCTTTGTTTCACTCGCAGCAGAGAATATCAACTTAACGATTCTGCTGCTTACTATCTAAACGCCTTGGATCGTATAGTACAAACTAATTACATTCCAACACAGCAGGATGTTTTGAGGACAAGAGTAAAGACCACAGGGATCGTGGAAACACAGTTTTCTTTCAAGGGACTCCATTTCAAGTAAGAATGTGTTATTATTGTTTGTTTCAGTATCTTCTGTATCTGAAGAAGAAGATATAACATGTGTGTATGAATGTATATTGATAAATGTAATTAGATTTTTTACTTATTGTTTTCTAGAATGTTCGACGTGGGCGGTCAACGTTCCGAGCGCAAAAAGTGGATTCACTGCTTTGAAGGGGTTACAGCCATTATATTTTGCGTTGCCCTGAGCGGCTACGATCTCGTTCTAGCCGAAGACGAGGAAATGAATCGCATGATCGAGTCCATGAAGCTTTTCGACTCGATCTGCAACAGCAAATGGTTCGTCGAAACATCAATCATATTATTTTTAAATAAGAAAGATTTATTCGAGGAAAAAATAACGAGAAGCCCACTCTCAATATGCTTCCCCGAATACAAAGGTAGCAATACTTACGAGGAATGTGCTAATTATATTCAACGTAAATTTGAAAACCTCAACAAGCGAAAAGATCAAAAACAGATTTACACGCACTTTACGTGCGCCACTGACACGTCCAATATACAATTTGTCTTCGATGCTGTGACGGACGTCATAATTAAGAATAATCTAAGCAACTGCGGTCTCTTGAGCTGAATGTCCACTTGTTAATTGGAAACAGAACAAATTTATGTCTACGCGGTCGCTGACGATTATCGATGGATCAAGGAACGACCTTATCCAATGACAAATCAAAGCGCGAGAAAACGTAATACTCTTGTTCAATGCAGAATACATCATGAAAGAAAACGTATTTTTGCGATGAGAAAACTTGGAGATCGATCATCGAATCGAAACGCACAATGCTCCAAAATTTATACTCGCGATACTATTTTTATAAATGGAAAATGCACCTTTACGAATAAGCTCCAAATGAAACTGTTACGACTGGATTTTTATACTCGATGTATTTCAATTACTGCACCGGGTGCGCAACGATTTTTAAATATCAGCATTTATCCATGGTGCATGTTTGTATATAACGATTTTTTAAACGCAACAAAAGAAAATATTCCGGAATTCATTATATCGGAAATATTTACTTGTCACATTAGTCTTTTTAAAACAATTTCGAATGTCTTTTGTATTTTAAATATACATTTTTTCTCTTACTCCATTCCCATGACAGGCTCTACGAAAGCAAATTATTTTTCAATGTTTTTATGTAAAACTAAATTAAAGAATAAGATAAGACACGATGAAAATCACTTTACATCATTATTTTTATTTTCATATTGTATAACACATAATACACGTCAAATTACACAATGTTTCATGATTTTTGTGGTACAAGGTGTACTGGACATACTCAACGTTACTTGTACCTATTCTTCAATTTATTTCAGCTTTTAAATATTTTTATTTTTCAGTAACGCGTATTTTGATACATTATTTATTTCCATGCAGCACAGATAAACGAACGGTCCTGCCGTTTATTGCCAACTATGGGCTTTGCACGAAACGAAACGTTGCTTATCATAAAACTGCTAAATATGTGTACATGTTCATTCACGATTTATGCAGTCTACATTTTTTTGTTCTCGTGCTTCGAAATTCAATCCTAGACAATTCGTGACTATTTAACAAATTCCTTTTCTTTCGCCTGTCGGGTAAATTATATATACTTTGAAACATATTTACACAATATCAATTTAATGGCTGAACATTGTAAAATAAATATTTCCATCTGTTTTTATTCACACCTAAAATCCTATTTGATAACACTCACAGTATTAGAATTTTCAATAATCATTCGCACACTTTTCCCTCGTTCGCTAATAATGTAACAATAATTAGGTCGTGCCGTGTACACGGTACAATTTTTGAAGCTTACAAGGATTGGTCAACGATTACTCGCACCGTCCGGTCACCGTTCTTCTTTGTTTTTTATACATTCAACAAAATACGCGAATATTCGTGTTCGTAATATTTATTCACCGACAGCTCTTTCAATACCATTTGAACTCGAATCAGATACTTTTCTTTGCGAAATACCTACGGAGCATTGATTCGCGAATGCATCTACTTTTGTCGCCTATTTTCTGAATTTTACATATATATATAATTCTTTCTATTAAATGCTAGCGCATTATTAAATTAAATTGAGCAAACGCAAAAACTAAATAGAAGCACGATTCTGCTAGGAACTCTGTGCGGAGTATCTTTCGTATAATTTCAGCGGAATTGGAATGTTAATGCGTTCCGTCTCTGGACGCGATTCACTACAATACTGAAGAAGAGGCAAGAACGAAAATGAGATAGGTGGGATTAAGAGGGTTAAAACAAAATGAGGGAAATGAAAGAAGGAATTTTATGAGTGATTGCGCGCTGGGATGGGAGGACCACCGGTAGATCTCGCTGGTACGGGAGGAGGTAAATTTGGCGGAGGCAAACTCGGTGGAGGTAAACTTGGTGGAGGATGTTGCGGCGGCGGTAGAGGAGCTTGCCTGTGAGGTAACGGAGGCGGAAGAGAGCTTGGCGAGCGAGTTGGATCGTGAGGAGTTTCGGTACGAGGAAGAGGCGGTGGCGGAGGCCTGCTGGGTGCCGGGTAGTTCGGTGACTCGTCCATAATCTCCTCGTAGATGGCGGATTCTGGGGAGAGTCTTCTCGAGTCGGCGATCTCCTCGTTCGGGGATTCTCGAATGTTCGTCGGGGCAAATTGATTCGGCATTATACTGATGACTCCAGCGCGAGGAGGCGGACGTCGCTCGCGAGCAGGACTCCTAGGAGGCTGAGAAGGACGTCCGGGAGGCGCTGGTGGTCTGGGCGGAGGCAAACCGTTCGGACTGGCGCGTCCAGAGTGCGATTCTCCTATTTCTAATTGTTCGAGGGCCATCGTGGTATTGGTAGTCGAATTCTCGTCGCACTGGGGGACCGTCGTGTTGCTACAGATCTCGATCTCTTTTTCGATAAGTTGTAACCAATCCGGCGATTTAAGCGTTAATTTGAGGGCTTGACCGCATACTTGGGTCATTCCTCTTCGAGCGGCTGCTAGAGCGCACTGGCCATCCCTGAAAGTCACCCAAATCGTTTCTCCAACGAATCGCACGAGTATCACCTCGCCGATGTGCGACAAATCTTGCAAGAGGGCCATCATGAAACTGTCGTCGAAAGCTGCGTCGGTGTCGTCGTTCTCAACTTCCGATTTGACAATTATAGTTCCGTCTGGTGGTCCCAGATCTTCTATTACCTCGCGGAATACTTTTTCTCGCTTATCAGGATCGACGCTGTGGACATCTACGTCGACGTATGCTATCACAGGCCTGTGATCGCTCTGCTTCAATTCAGCTCGGCCGTAGTAAATCAAACGACCGGGATTCCAATCGGTCGGTGAATCTATAATCAATTAAATATTTGTGAATAAAATCCATTTCTTTTAATTATGTTTGATTTAATTTTATGCTTTTTTTAAATTATCTTACCAATATCAGGAACCTGCTTGCGCCTCTTCCATAAAATTCTGTCCGTCCAGGCTGGTTGACGACACTTCTCGCTCGTGTCGTAATCAGTGGAGAACAGATCGTACTTGTAAGTTGGTGCAAAATTTATAGGACCTTCGAGAAAATTTTTGAAGACGTTTCCTTGTTCTTGTTGATTCTGAAATAATAAAATACGTATTCATTAAAATTAGTATTTTCGAAAATGAATACGAAAGAAAAAAAAAATAAAACTGCTTACCCGCAACTGATCGTTTTGCAATATTTGATCGAATTCGTTCCTCTTTATCATCTCTTTCATCTCTTCCTTGTCCATATCAACTCTGTAATTGAAATCTCCACACCAGAATACGTAATCATGCGTATTGAGAGTTCTACCCATAGGAAAGGCGATTTTTCTAGTGATCTCAGCATAATCGGCGTTACGCTCGCTGACTTGAGATTGACCAGCTGCGAAGTGAGCGCAAACGAAGCAAAAGGACGTAGAATAGAGAACACAGCGAATCGCAGCGGCGCCTTTGTTACCGGTCGCGCCACCCAGTCCGGTCTTTACGCAATCGACCGCGACGTCCCGAAGGTACGGCGCGTGTTCAGGTCTGATAAACAAATAGAGACAGACACCGACTAATTGTTGGTAAGTAACGAGCACGTATTCCTGATCCCTTGACAAAACTTTCTGCAACTCCTCGGCCCAGGCTTTCGCATTGTCCGAACTCGCTGCCATAATATTGCTCGCGTTTAAATCAACAATTTCCTCGAAACCTATGGCGAATACGTCCACGGGTATGTTGTCGAATTCCGGAGAAACTAGTGCTAGAAATAAAGAACGAATAAAGTTAATAATAAAATTGATATATTGATAAATGTTTGTTCGGTTTAAAATTTTGATTTAGAAAGTCTTAAACTTACAAGAATCGTTTCTTGCCGCATCGAGCAGCCAATCCGATAAAGAAAGATCTTTGTAGACGACACTGCGAAAATGTTTTCCTCCGTTAACGTTGTAAGTGCCTGTTCCGATTCTAAGATTCATCGGAAGTACGTATTCGTTGTATCTTTTGCACATTTCTCTAAGAACACTCGGGGGTGCGTGAAGCATATTCGATGGAAGCAAAAGTCGTGCCCGGTCCGCGAGCTCGGTATTAAGAGTCGATCCGAGAAGCAAAATATCGATCGCTTCTTGCTTACTGGAATCCAGAAGATTATTCTGTATCGTTCTCGCCGCTGATCGAGCTCCATCCATCAGTTTAGAACTTCCTTGAATGGCACCCGTACCGGCGTAAATTTTGCTAACTTCGTTTCCATTGTTGATCCACATCTGGCGAAATACTTCCTCGAATCTCGACACCATTTGCTGTTTTTCCATTAATTTGAGAAGTCCTAATTGTTTTCCGAGCATCTCGAGAGCGAAGAACGTTTGCACGCAATTCGTTCGATCGAGGCAGTCCAAACAATTAGTACGAATCGTACCGATTTGTTCGCTCAGGACCGTATTACCGACTGCATAAAATAGCGAAAAAGCGTCGAGATATTTATCAACCTTTGCCTTTAGCTTGGATAAATTTTTCATATTTCCACCCCGACATTCTTGATGATAATCAAAAACTATATGCGGTACGTCGGTGTGCGCCGACAAAGTGTGACGTCTCTGAAACATCTGACTGAGCATCGCCTCGCCCTCTTTACTCCCGATCAATGACGAGCCGAGAAGATTTACGATCACTTGTTGACCGTATCTTTTTTTAATCAGATCGAGATGTCTGTCGAAAGCCGGAGCTGCGGTCTCGACGCCTCGCGATATCTTCACTTTATGCGAGCCCACTTGAATTCCCGGCTGTTCCCAGAAAAGAGGAACGGATCCTCTCGTCTGTACGAACGATGTTACCTCATTATCGAGATAAATCGCTTGCTCCGTTTCTACGAAGTTCGCCACGTGACCGTCGTCGTTCGTTCCTCTGACATTGAATCTGAAATTCATCATCCTCGATTACATATTACTATCAATTACCAGGTTTTCAAATCCCAGTAGGCTTTATATCTTGTACGAACCTCGTGCCTGCACGTTCACAGCTTAATCTCGATACCACCATAGCTCTGGCTTGTCTGTGCCCGACGTAAACTGTTCTTATCTCCACACTGCCGCACATGGCTTTCAGCAGCCAATCCAAAGTGTTTACTCCAAATCTCAATAAATGTATGTGAAGCATGCGATTCCTGGAAAGAGGAAACATTTATGTCACATATGAATTATTTTTTCTACCTCAAAGCTCTTTTTTATTATTTTGTCATCCTAAGTTAGTACCAGAAGAATCTGTTATCTGTCACACTGGATTTGCATCTTCTCTGTGCTCCTAGAGTTATGTCAAGCGCTTCAGCCTGACTAGAGCTCCACGAGAAGTAAAAGGTCCCTGAATTCAGGACCTTCCTCACTTCCGATACTCTATCCTCGTTTCCCTGAGTGTAGTGCAGAGGCACAAAATGCGACTGTGTTATTCTAAAGATTTCAGAGTCGCCAATTTTTCCCACTGAGAAACAGCCGGTAACCAGGACTAGATACAACAGGGTATTTTCTCCCGCATTGAGTTGCAACACCCCCAGGCAGCCGTAAGCATCCAGCAGCTTTGTATACTGAGCTTTCAATGATTCTGTTTCCTGTCCAGCTGAAAAAATAAAAACCAACATTATACTCTTGCAGACTCGTCGGTAAACATTATTTTCCTTCCATTTTTTTTTTCGTTTCATCGACTTTATCGTATTATTTATCGCTCTATATTTCGGAGTAATTGCACTTGACTCGAAAACAATCGAGATTACATATAGCTTTATCTCAATCGAAGGTGGCGACGGCAGTAGCGGCAATCGATTGTTCTCGCATGCAAAATTTGAAGAAAGAAATTTACACGAAAAAAAAAAATCCCGGATTATGTACTTACAAAGGACAGCCACGGCCTGAGATTCGAATAGCACGGTTTCCTTTCGGTTTCGATGTTCCAGTATCAGCGAGTGCGGACTCGGTGGTTTGAGCTTTTCGTAAACTCGAAAGCCCTTGCCCATCGCCATCGCGTCGATACGGTGATTTTAAAAGCTCGGGGATATTATTTTTGTCAGGAATCGTTAAAAACAGCGATTGACAAGCGTGAGAACAATCGGAAGGGTGCAAGGGAAACAATTGGAATTGCCCGAGTGCTGTTGACAGAGACTCGCTCCTGCTCCAGCAACGAGTATTCCGTCATGCGGCGCGAACCGACAGCCCAAAAAGCCGCTCTACACGATCGTCCCCCAATGAAAACCCTTTACACACTTATCACTTTTATCTTATTATTTCTTTACGGACCGACGACAGAAGAGAGCGCGCAGAAGTATGTACATACGCGGTGTGACTCTTTTATACAGACAATAATGTACACACACATATATGTTCATATAATCGAAGCCCCACCGCCTGTCGACGAGAATTTTCATGCCTCTGATGTATGGAATTCAAACTACACCCTCGAACCGGAGGGAGACTGACGGTCGGCAAAAATGATAGAATTTTAGCAGTAGTGACATCTTTTGGGAATATGGTAAGAGGGCTTTTCTGAAAAAAATTTATAAATAAATAAAGTAAAAAATCGGAAAATTAATTCGTAGATAACTTTGTCGCTATAAATCTTTGAGTACGAAATGTTCACTACTTTTTACAACTCATACTTAGTTATTGTTTTTGCAATTATACATATTACACCGATAATTGTATTGTAAGGATTATGGAGACAGGCTCAATAGTAAGGATTTATAATTTTTATTTTAAGGGTCAGTCGCAGATCGTACAGACGAAGCTTTCTTTATTGAGCGCATATTTTCATAAATCCAACAAGAAATTCATTTAATATCTACCATTTATCTCTTATCCTCGTAAATCGAACTCTCACATACGATACCAGCAGAAATTAATTAACAAGAAAACCGGAGCCGGGATAAGAGTTACATTTATATACGCATTTGAAAACAGAAATTATAATGAGAAATTCCGTCTATCATTATCCAAATTTGGCTGCACACACGTAACGTTTTTTTTTCCATTTCATTTTTTTGTTGTCTACATGTCTAAAACGTACACTCTAGTCTTAAAAAATGTCACAATAGTATATACTGCATACACATTCGATTTTGCTTATTATGCTTTTTATATTTACACGATTGCTCGCAGGGGCTTTCGTCTCTACGCGGATAAACGAATCCGCTCTCGTATCGGTTAAGATTAGCTCAACTGAAATGAATTATATGTTGGCTAGTTTGTGTTATATATATATATAAAAAAAGAATACAGAACACGTCTTCCTAATAATAACAATACTTGTATTCAGGGCTGAAGGAGGTTCGAGTCTTTTTGACGCTCTCCTCAATCGTTCGATCATCGGAAAGAAAGTTTTTACAAGTCTTTCATCGAATCTATAAAAAATGCGCTGGTCCAGTGTCGCGATGAGCCTTGAAAGAGGAAGCGCGACGGAATAGCATTGCTCGGATATATCGTACCCCCGAGTTCCGAATTGAGCTCGCTGTGCATATGGATCACGGAGTGCTCACGAATGGACCGAATCAGTCAGCGCGCTTACTGATGATTTTTGAGTTGGCAATTCGGGCCGTTTATGAGTACAGCTATAAGATTTAGGGTAGGGTAGGGCAAAATGGGGTACTTAAGGTAGGACTACCGCTACGTGCCGTATTTACGTGGGTCGGGGCCCCTTTATCCAATTTTTGTAAAATTAATTTTGAGAAATTTCAAGATTTTCAT